>JAJOOO010007378.1:0-41244 GCA_029582685.1 Solanum piurae
GAAGTCTTATGCAGATGTGAGAAGAAGGGAACTAGAGTTCCAAGTTGATGATTGGGTTTTCCTGAAAGTGTCACCTATGAAGGGGGTGATGAGATTTCGCAAGAAAGGGAAGCTCAGTCCCAGATATGTAGGCCCTTACCAGATCTTAAAAAGGATTGGTAAAGTGGCTTATGAGTTAGAGTTGCCAGCAGACTTAGCAACAGTGTATCCAGTCTTTCACATTTCACTTTTGAAGAAGTGTGTGGGTGATCCAGCATCCGTAGTGCCATTAGAGACTGTGGCTGTAAAAGATAACCTTTCTTATGAGGATGTACCAGTTGAGATTCTTGATCATCAAGTTAGTAGGTTGAGAAACAAAGAAGTCATTTCAGTCAAGGTTTGGTGGAGGAGTCAGTCTATAAAGGGAGCTACTTGGGAAGAAGAAGCGGCCATGAAATCCAAGTATCCTCACCTCTTTCCTTCTGATTCCACTCCAGCTTGAGGTAATAGTTCATCCTCAGTTTTTCAGTCATTCATGCGTAAATTCAGCCTTAGAATCATGTTCCTTCAGTTTGTACTTGCATTTTCAGCGTATTTGCATGTTTTTGGTACTCAGTTCAGTCAGAAATCAATTCTCAGTGTTTAGTGGTAGGAATTGCAGCCCTCTCCCTCCATTTCAGCTAGTTTAGTGTTCATTCGAGGATGAATGGTCCAAAGGGGGAGATAATGTAACACCCCATATTCAAAACAAATAAGATTTGTACAAATTCAGAAGCTGCAGGTGCCACCATATACGGACCGTAAGTCAAACCACGGTCCGTGCTGGTGGTCTGTGGATGGACACTGCAACCCTCCTCCCAGAAGCCTCAGCAATTTCAGCTAAGGGTTGAAATCTAAGGATTTCTCCGTGGAATTCGTCACCAAGTATGTGGGATTTCACTAGTGGGTTCCTTTCGCCCATTAGGTCCCTAGTTTTCAGTGAATTTCTTGATTCCCTTATTATGACTAGACCTAGGGTTTCTTGAATGTTAGAATTATTGGGTTCTTAGCTGTTAGAATGATCCAAATTAGATTAGTATGTTAATATTCAGTTTATTGTATGAATTCCAGAACCCTAGCTATGTATTTTTATAGTTCTTGAATTACACATGCTAGGTCAGATATTTCAGTTATTCAGTTATACATGCCTCAGTTATTAATGCATCAATATCAGTTTAATTGTTGCATTCTCAGTTTGCATGTTCAGTTCGAGCTATCCAGTAATTTACAGAAATTCAGTCATAATGTGTTAATTACTTAATCCATTGGGAGTAGTATAATACCGAATTGGACTAGGGTTCACCGTACCCAAATAGTCCCAGAACTACTAGCCACGTAGGTTGTAAGTCTCCTCTGTGGGCATCATTTCAGTGATCACGCCAGCACATCTCTATACCACTGGCAGGGTATATTGGGTCCTCTTGATGGGGCGTATACATCGGACTCCACATTTAGCTCATGTGGTTTTATTATCGGTTATTAGTAGCTCCCACAGTTCAGTAAGATTTTAATGCATTAACCATTTATCAGTATATCCAGTATTCAGTTTCAGCATGTTATAAATTGGTCACTGCATTCAATTATTTCAGCATTCAGTATCTATATCATGTTCAGACTATATCATTGCTTATTTGCTTTGTTCAGTTAATGTTATTTTAGATGTATTATATCCTGCATGCTCAGTACCTTTCAAGTACTGATGCATACTCTGCGCTACATCTTCTCGTGATGTAGGTTCAGGTTCTCAGCATCCAGATCAAGCTTAGATCGGTTCCCGATCTCCAGTTCAGCACAATCATTGTTGAGTCCTCATTCTCCGAGGAGAATAGTCATAAGTTTCTTCTCAGTATTTTTAGTCCTTTAGTTTTAGTTTTCCTAGACTTAGTTGGGGCCTGTCCGAGCATTTCTAGTCAGTTAGAGGCTATTTTCAGACATAGTTAGTTTCAGCTTAGTATTTGCGTTTGATATCTCTTTTGTATTAAAACTCCCAGATTTTTATATTCTGATTTAGTATATGGGGTTTCCCTATCATTTCAGATTTATTTATGATTATAGCTTCCGCATAGTTTCTATTATTCAGTTTATATTTAGTATGCTCATGATCATGCCATCAGGGTTAGCTTGGGATCACTTGTGGTCCTAGGTCCCGTGTCCGTGTCTCGGGGGTAGCTCAGGGATTGACAGTGGAGGGTCATTTGGTAAATTCATGTTAAGTCTAGTTTGGTTGGATGGACGGTTTTAATTAGTTATTTATGGTATTTTAAGGGGTTTTGAAGTATTAAAACATATTTTAGATTTTATTATTTCAAAACCCAAAGTACAAACCTCTCTGCCCTTCGAAAAGTTCTCGGTTTCCAAGGTCAAGACTTCAATTTTTTCAAGTGTTTTTTGTGGATTTCTTCCATTAAAGGTATGGTGGTCTTCATCCTTGACTTTATTTTTTCGAGGTGCCAATTTCAAAGTTGATTTAAAATCTTCAAAGTTTACCCCGAAACCCTACTTTTCAATCTATGCATGGGTTCGATTCAAAACAATTTCTAAAGGCTTTATTTCATTGAAATATGAATGAATTGTGAATTTTAAGTTCAATTACGATGGTTTCTTCCTAGAACCCATGTTTTCCCCCAAATACTTATGTTGTGAATTGAGATTGGGAATTGGTTGATTATGCAATTATGTTGAATTATTGATGTTTATATTGAATTAAGTGATTGAATCATGTCAATTTCCTATTCTATTGTAGTAGTTTTGATTTATGGGTTGATGTTGGTTCATGGCCTTGAAAGGGCAAGTTATAATCAAATTACATGTTGAAGTAGAATTGTGCTTGAGATATTGATCCACTTCAAAGGTGGAAGTGTTTGATTACTATGTATGTTATGGTATTGAATTTAGGGATATCTTCCTTGTACCTCTACATGTGGTGGTTAATGTATGATTATGATATGAAGTTTGTGTGTGATCTAAATGAATGAATGATGATCATGTTTAGAATGTAGTATGTGATGATTGAAAGTATATTCTCAATTAACCTTATGAATTATGATGATATATGTGAAAGGCTATTGTCACATACACACACACTCATGAATGAATAATGAATGAAGTTCTATGATTATGTGAATAATGAAGTACTTATTGAAAGGCTATTCTCAATTGTACTCTAATGAATGATAATGAATTGTTCTAAAAGGAATTTCTCACAATAAGGGGATTCTTAGGTGAAAGCTTATTCCCATCTTTGAATCTATGAGCTTTCCAATGAATGAATGTTGGGTTTGAGATGGATACTCATCCATGAGTTGAGGTGGGGTATCTAGTAACAATCTCTTATCCCATAATGAACTAATGTAATGAATGTAATGTATTTCGGGGGGAATAATGCTAAGCACCGAGTGGATATGGATTGAGATGGGTGCTCATCCATGAGTTGAGGTGGGGTATCTCGTTGCAATCTCTTGAGATGGATGCTCATCCATGAGTTGAGGCGGGGTATCTAGTAGAAATCTCTGTATCCCATAACTATGTGCCCACATAGGTCTAGCTAGTGGATCCACTTAAGCTAAAAACAATGTTCCTACCTTAGGCAAGTAGGAATCCCTTATCTGGTGAGGGTGACACCGAAAATCCATGAATTGCTCACATGGTCTATGTCGGTTAAGGCTTACCCCCACAAAGAATGTTAATGAACTATGGCTTCTTAAGGATGCCCTACTTAGTGTGGGTGGTGGTATGGGACACCATCTATGCATTTCACAAGTAGGCCTTGAGAGAGGTTGTGGTGTGTTCCTATATAATGTTAAGTGTAATGAATGTGCTCTTATGATGATGCTAATGAAGAATGTTCATCTAATGTCTAATGAATAAAGGTGCTCTTAATGTAATGAAGTTAATGAAGAATGTGACTTATGCTTAAATGAGATGATGCATACTATACTTGGATTGTATTATGAGTTACTTCCTTGTTATGACTTATTGTATATGAATGTGCCTTGCCTAGGGTGACCTCAAAGGAGTACTTAGTGTGAGTAGTATTATGGGATGCTACTTGCACATTGCACAAGTATGACTTAGGGTTGTGTTAGGGGATGGCCCTTATGTGTTGATATGACTTATGAAAGGTTATGAAGATGCAAATGTTGAATGGTAAGTTCACTTTTGGTGACCTTGAGGTGGTACTTGGTGTGGATAGTGGTATGGGATGCTATTCATACATTGCACAAAGTATAGCTTGAGGGTTACTTGAGGTGAAGGCGTAATGTGAAGGTAATGGTTCATATGGTGGTTGAGTTCTAATATGGATTAAGTGACTTATATGTTGATTATATTTCTAATGTGGTCAAGTGATTTGTATGTTGGTTATGTCTTATATTATGCCTCTTATACTTATGTTCATGAAGGTTTTATCAAATTGGCATATATCACGACTTTCAAATAAAATGTCCGTTTTAAGCATGTTTTTGCATGGCTATCATACTTAGTACTTAATTGTGCTAACCCATTCTTCTTCTATGTTTACTACAAGTGTAGGTTCCGACAATTGAGTGGTTTTCTCTAGTGAAGCTTGGATTTGAGTTCCCCAAGACTAAGTGGTATATCCTCATAGATCGAGGACAAGTGTTTAGACGTTCCTTTCTTTTCATGTAATAGACTATTGTTAAGAATTCAATTGTAAAGGGCCGTGACCCTATTTTGTTTCAAGTATGTTGTTTAGATGGTCATGTGAGACGATAAACTTTCGCTTGTTTTTAATGATTTCGATTGTTGGATTTATAAAAGAAAAATTTTAATTCCGCACTATTTCTAAGTATCTTATGTTATGAATGCTATGAGGCTTGTATAAGACCCCTTAGGGGTCAAGTACGCAGTGTCGCTTCTAGGGTGTAGACTCGGGTTGTGACAAGTTCTTAGCGCTTCATTTTGAAATTTGAGGATATTATTCTCAAATTTTACATATCTTTCAATTCCTATCTTTAATTTTTGTATTTTCACTTCCACATTTTTTTCTTGTTTATTCAAGAAAACCGATTCTTATCATTGAACCCTAGGGTTTCTCTATAAATAGTCCCCTAGTCATTTATAAAATGGGTTCCACAATTCCTGATTAACACTCAATACTTACAATTTTTCTTTAAGCTTAAACTATAAAACTTTTTGTTCTCAAGTTCACTCGGGCTATTTTGTTCATAAGCAACAACACAACCTCATAATCTAGATTCTACATGCAACTATTTATCATTTATGCACTCATTTATCTTCAATTGTTGTCATCTAACAAGACTTACTAATTCAATTGTATCATTTTACAGTTAAATAAATCATAAAAAATGAAAAAAGAAAAACTAAAAGGCACAACATATGCATGCATGAAAACAGAGTCCATAACTTACCTTCCCCAAATTATAAGTTGTTAGGTATAAACTAAATTTCTGATAATGTCTCCCCTCGCTGCCCTTTCTCACACTCAATGTAATGCTACAAGATATGATTTTTGTTTGGCACTTTTCCCGCTGAAAGAGTCAATTTCACTAACTTTTGGAGGTAAATATGACAAATGTCAATTCTATTTTCCTAAAAGTAAAAGTTGAATAGCCGCAAACTATACAAAAAGTATAATTAGCTACAATTATTCACATATGGAAAATGGTGAAAAAATTAAATAATACGAGTGAAAATTCTCTTGGGGGAAAAATATTACCTTGATATAGGCAAACCATGCTTCTATTGCAGACTTGCCTCCTCCTAGCGAACCGATTGCATTTCAAAAAGGTATACAATCCATTTGAATTACTAACCCATATTATACTTACTTGAGTTATCAACATTTATCATCACCCCATTATGCCTTTGTATCATTTGTCCTTTATTTTCATCCCTAAGACTATGGGTGAAATACTTTCTCATTCTGGATGGAGGTAGACTATGATTGATTCGATCTCTGCTTTACATACGAGTGGTACTGGAGAGCTAGTCTCACTTCCTGTAGGTAAATCTACTATTGGTTGTCGTGAGATTTATGTAGTCAAAATTGGTCTAGATAGTAAGGTTGATAAGACTCACCTTATACTCAGTATTTAGGCATAAATTATAGTGGCACTTTCTCTCTCGAGACTATGATAACTTATGCTCTATTTCTATCTATGAATGTCGTTCGTTATTAGTTTGTTCATCATTTGGACATTAAGAATGATTTTTGCATGGTGATCTTGCGGAAGAGATCAATTGAGCAACCACCTGATTTTTTTATTCGGAGGAGTCTAGTAACCTTATATGTCGATTGTGCAGGTTAATATCTTGTTTGATACAATCTTCTCAATTATGGATTAGGATGCTCAAAAAAATAATTTAGGGATTTGGCATAACTTGTAGTGAAGTTGATCACTTTGTATTTTATCGGCATTTTCACCAAATGTATGATCAAGATGGTTATTTACCTTGATGTTATCGTTACCATCGGCAATAATCAAGATGGTATCACTAATTTGAAGCAAGGTCTCTTTCAGCATTTTCAAACTAAAGACCTCGATAGACTAAAGTATTTTCTATGTTTTGAGTTTCCTTAATCTGGAACATGTATTCTTATTTCGCAATGCAAGTATGCTTTAGACATTCTTGAGAGAGAGGAATGATTGGTGTAGAGCCATTGATACTCCTACGGATCTGAATGTTAAACTCCTTCTAGGACGACAGGTTAAGCAGTTGCATTATCTCATAGTGACTAGACATGACATCTCTTTTCCATTGAGTGTTATACATAATTTTATGACTTCCCTCTGTGATAGTCATTAGAATGCAATTGTTCGTATTCTGCGATATATAAAGTCAGGTAAAAGATTATTTTTTTAGGATCGAGATCACTAGTGTCATACCCCGAACCTACACCCTAGACGTGGTCAGCACTCTATAACCATTATTGGCCCCAAGCGAACCCTTGGTCTGGCTCAATACTTAGCGAAAGACTTACTCAACAATATATGAACTCAATTGCAAAGATTTAACTCAACTATCTCAAATAAATAACTCAGAATATATAAGAATATTCAACTAGCCAGATGTAACACCTCATATTCTAGAAAGAGCAAAATTTAAGTTTTTTAGAAGAATTTGGTGCCATCCAACGGAGGCCAGCCACGGCTCGTGGACTGAGCCATAGACCGTAGGTCTGGTCTGTTGATCGACCACCTAAATAAGCTCTGAGGACCACGAACCATGGCCTAGACCAATTAACCATCATTGGGTACACGGTCCGTGGATTGAGGTCCATGGATCATGGCCTCAATGTCAAGTCTCTGATGAAGACAACGGACGTGCAGGACGGACCGTCTGTCAAACCAAGGTCCGTTGGTCAACTCCCGTGGGTCGAAGGTCGACAACCATTCTAGGGGAAGTTGGACATTTTTATAATTATTTTATCCTAATACAGTGTCATTTTTCCTATGCCTAAGACCCATATATAAGTTATTTTAACCCTAAATTAATTCATTCACCTAATTCTCTTCAAATTCACCAAAAGAAGTTAAGTCTTTCTCTCCCAAGGATATTTCTCTCTCTAGAAGGTTGAAGAAAAAGATTTAAGCTAGGATTCAAGATTAAGCCATCATTTTTTAAATGCTTTTGGGCTTTGATAGTAAGCTATGATAGTTTTCATCCATGGATTCCTTCCATTAATGAAGTTCCCAAATTCTCCAATTTTCAAAGTTAGAATTCCCCAATTGAGTTAGAGTTTTATTCTATGATATGGGTTCCTTTAATTATTGATTTAGTTGATTGATCTATAATCTTTTATGCATGAATTGAGTTACTCTTATGATTTTATAATGATTCCCCATGAACCCATGTATTTCCCACGTTTTCCAAATTAGGAGCATATAATGTGGGTCTTGGATTATGAAGAAGAGTTTTATAAAATCAAGCATGAATTGATAGAATTACATGAACTTAAGATGAATTTCCATAAATCCATGTATAACCCATGTTTTCTCGATGTTGATGATTGATAATGGGTTTTGAACCTTGAAAGGTGAATTATGGAATTTTGCATGTTCTTATGAAATCTATGTAAATATTTAAGGATGCTTTGAGAGTGAAGTATCAATGATGATGTCGTTTTTTGGTTGTTGAAAGGATTTCTCATATACACATGAAAGCATGATTGTGAAAGGGTTTCTCACATAGTAAGGGTTCTAAGGTTGGAAGGTCTTCTCACCTAAATGAATCAAAGATAAGGATCTATCTAATGAAACCTAGCTTGGATTGGTTATTGAATGATGCCATCACATTGATGACTTATTATTTATGACCTAGCTTGGATTGGAAAGATGATGTGTCATTCCATGGATAATAAGAACAAGTAAGAGAATGACTACTCTGTGGGATTTATGCTTAGTACTTAGAAGATATTGAGATGGACGCTCTCCCGTGACTAGAGGTTGTTTCTAGAAGCAATCTCCTTATCCCTTACATATGTGCCACCATAGGATGAGTGTCTACTAGACATTAGCTAGTGGATCCACAATAGCTAGAAGTTCATGGTACTTACCTTGGCAAGTAGGACAACCCTTTTCGGTGTGGGAAGCACCGGGGGATCATGTTATAGCTCATATGGTTTCTATGTTGGTTAAGGATATTTCCCACAATAATAATGAACTAAGGTTACTTCAAGAAGTATCTCATGTGTGTACAAAGGTTTTAATGATGTTAGCTTGCATTTACCATGTTTTATGACTTATGTCTTCTAACCCGCTTTATATCATATTTTAGCTCGGTCATTGCATGTCATGAAATATACTATTTTAGCATGATTTAAATTTTTATATGCATGGCTATCATTCATGGTACATATTTCGTACTAACGCATACTCTTGCCTACATTTCCCCAATGTAGGGTTCGACGGTTAGGGTTCTCTATTTTGTGGCTAGATGTTTATTTAAGAGATTCCGAGCTTTGGTGAGTCCTCATGCTTCGAGGACGTATCTTCATTGCTTTCAGTTTCTTTCTTACTTTCAGTTCAGGACATGATGTATGGCCTATGCCTAAATTTCATTCTTATGTACTAGATGGCTAATGAGACAAGTGTTTAGACTTCCGCTTTACTTTTATAAAATGTTTTGATTTGCAATGTTGTTCTTTATATCTTTTCGTTCTATTTCTTATGTTATTAATGCTAAGTGGCTTGTATGGAGCCTCTTATGGTCCTATATGCCATTTACGCCTAGGGGGTACCTTGGGTCGTGACAAACTTGGTAATCAGAGTACAAGGTTTAGAATGGTCCTAGGATGTCTCATAGGCCACGTCAAGTAGAGTCTTGTTCATGAGTGTGAAGCACGCCACATTTATATATGAGAGGATACAAGATGTTTAGGAAACTCTACTTCTTTCATTACTCTAAAAGAGTGTGATAGAGTTTAACTCTATAAGGTATCTCTCCTAATCCTTGTCTGATACTCTACATAATATGGCTACTCGAAGGGCTTATGCTAGAAGGAGCGTGATGGAGTGCGGAACAAGAAGCTCCTCCCTCAACTCCTCAAGTTTTAGTCAACCCTTTTGTCGAGCGAGTGACTAATGCAGAGTTTAGGTTTGCTTTTGAAGTATTGGATCAATCCATGACGGTCCAAGACAATAGGGAGGTTGCGGTTCCCGTGAACTCAAATGGGGGTACCGCGACATCTAGAGTGAGGGACTTCACTAGGATGAATCCTCTAGAGTATCATGGTTCTAAGGTTGAGGAAGATCCTCAAGAGTTCATTGATGAGGTTTACAAGGTGTTGATGATCATGGGAGTGACGCAGGTGGAAAAGGCGGGGTTGGCCGCTTATCAACTTAAGGGAATTTCTCAAATATGGTACAACCAATGGAAAGAAGAGAGACCAGAAGATGCGGGTCCTCTTGATTGGGAGAAGTTTAAGGTTGCTTTTCTTGATAGGTTCTTTCCGCTTGAGATGAGGGAGTCAAAGGTGCTTGAGTTCATCAACCTTCGTCAAGGAAGTATAAGTGTGAGAGAATATGCTTTAAAGTTCACACAATTGTCTAAATATTCCCCGACAATGGTTGCCGATCCTAGGGCAAGCGTGTCCAAAATGGTGGTTAAAGAATTCCATACCGCAATGCTCATTAATGACATAGACATCTCTCATCTCACAGTTCATGCTCAATAGATCGAAGAGGAGAACTTTAAGGGAAGGTCTAGGGAGAGAAAAAAGGATAAAACTGGTGATGGTAATTTCTATCATGCAAGGTCCGATGGACATGGTCGTCCTAGATTTCGGCAAAGGTTTTCCGGTCAAGGTTCCTCCAATGCTCCACCTAGTTTCAATAAATAAATGGTGTCTAACCCTAAACCTCAAGGAGGGAATGGTAGTGGGTATTCATTGCCTATTTCTATTTGTGCAAGGTGCGAAAATAAGCACGAGGGTAAGTTCCTAGCCGGCACGGATGGTTTCGTTGGTTGTGGTAAAAGTGGTCATAAGATGAGGGATATCTCAATGCCTACGGCTAAAGGAAGAGAGGGAAATCAAGCTCCTCCTAGTGGTTCGAGTTCCAATGCTCCAAAAAAAAATCGAATCTATGCACTTCAAACTCGTGGTGAACAAGAGGGTTATCCCGATATGGTTAACGGTATGTTGAAAGTCTTCCAACTTGATTTTTATGCTTTACTTAATCCCGGTGCTACCTTGTTTTTTGTGATGCCATATAAGGCTATGAGGTTCGATATTCTTCCAAATGTGTTGTTAGACCCTTTTTCTATCTCTACTCATGTTGGTGATTCTCTTATGGCTAATAGGGTCTATAGAAAATATCCCATTTCCTTGTCCCAAAGAGTTACTCTTGTAGATTTGCTAGAGCTTGATATTCTAGATTTTGATGTTATCCTTTGTATGGATGGGTTGCATTCATGTTATGCTACTATTGATTGTAGAACCCATGTGGTCAAGTTTCAGTTTCCAAATAGGCCCGTTCTAGAGTGGAAACGGAAAAATTTTATGCCTAAAAGTCAATTTGTCTCTTATCGTAAAGCTAGAAAGATGATTGCTAATGTTTGCATATACCATCTAGTTAGGGTGAGGGATATGGATTCTGAAACCCCTACTCTTGAGTCGGTCCCCATTGTTAATGAGTTTCCAAAAGTATTCCTAGATGATTTACTAGGTATTCCTTCCGAAAGGGAAATAGACTTTGGTATTGACCTCCTCCTAGATACGCAACCTATTTCTATCCCTCCTCACCAAATGTCTCCGGTGGAACTAAAGGATTTGAAAGAACAATTGAAAGATTTTTGGATAAGGGTTTCATCTGACCAAGTATCTCTCCATGGGGCGCTCCAGTTTTGTTTGTTAAAAAAAAGACGGTTCTCTTCGTATGTGTATTGACGATCATCAGTTGAACAAGGTGACCATTAAGAATAAGTATCCTCTTCCAAGGATAGATGATTTGCTTGATCACCTTCAAGGAGCGAGTTATTTCTCTAAGAATGACCTTTGGTCGAGTTATTAGCAATTGACGGTGAAGGAAGATGACATTCTGAAGATGGGTTTTCGAACTCGGTATGGTCATTATGAGTTTTTAGTAATGTCATTTGGTTTGACTAATGCTCCGGTGACATTTATGGATTTGATGAATATGGTGTTTAGACAATATCTTGACATATTTGTGATTGTGTTCATTGATAATATATTGATCTATTCGAGAAGTGATGATGAGTATATTGATCATTTGAGGATTGTGTTGCAAATTCTCAAGGACCAACAACTCTTTGCAAAGTTTAGCAAGTGTGAATTTAGGCTAAGGTCTGTAGATTTCCTTGGCCATATTATTTCAAGTAAGGGTATTGAGGTAGATACTAAGAAGATAGATGCAATCAAGAGTAGGCCTAGACCTCTATCCCCTTTCGATATTGGATGTTTTTTGGGTTTAGCTGGCTACTACAAAAGTTTGTTGAAGGTGTTTCTTTGATTGCCTCTTCGTTGAAAATATTGAATCAAAAGAAGGCTAAGTTCAAATGGTCCGAAGCATGTGAGAAGAACTTTCAGGAATTGAAGGATAGACTTACTTCCGCTCTGGTGTTGACTTTACCAGAAGGAAATGATGGTTTTGTTGTTTATTGCGATTCCTCGAGAATTGGGCTAGGATATGTTCTTATGCAAAATTGGAAAGTCATTTCCTATGCCTCAAGGCAACTTAAGGTTCATAAGAAGAATTATCCTACCCATGACCCTGAACTAGCGGTGGTTGTTTTTGCCTTAAAGATTTGGAGGCACTATTTGTATGGTGTTCATGTCGATGTTTTCCCCGACCATAAGAGTTTACAATATGTGTTTAATCAAAAGGATCTAAATTTTCACCAAAGAAGGTGGCTTGAGTTATTGAAAGATTATTATATGAGTGTTCTCTATCACCCCGGTAAAGCGAATGTGGTGGCGGATGCTCTTAGTTGGTTGACTATGGGTAGTGTTTCTAATATTGAAAAAGATAAAAAGAAGTATGTTTGAGATGTTCATAGATTGGCTTGGTTGGGTGTTCAGTTAGTGGACTCTACCAAGGGTGGTGTTATGGTTCACAACGGCTCAAAATCGTCGTTTGTGGCGGATGTGAAAGCCAAGCAAGGTCTTGATCTAATTTTGGTTGACTTGAAGAAAATGGTGCTTAAAAAGTCTGTAGAGGCTTTCTCCCAAGAGGGATATGGTGTAAATAGATATCAAGGTCGTTTGTGTTTTCCTAATGTTGAAAATTTGAGGGAACAAATCTTGTTAGAAGCCCATAGTTCTCGGTATTCCATTCACCCGGGAGCCACCAATATGTATCGTGATTCACGGGAGATCTATTGGTGGAATGGGATGATGAAGGATATTGCAGGATTCGTGGCTAAGTGTCCTAATTGTCAACAAGTGAAAGTTGAGCATCAGAAACTAGGAGGTTTGTCCCAAGACATTAGCATTCTTACTTGGAAGTGGAAAGATTTGAATATGGACTTCATTGTTGGTTTGCCTCACACTCGGAGACAACATGACTCAATTTGGGTTATAGTAAATCGAATGACAAAATCAACTCATTTCATTCCCTTCAAGGTTTCTTTTTCGACCGTGGATTGTGCTAAGTTGTACTTGAGAGAAATGTTAAAGTTGCATGGAGTTCCCTTGTCCATTATTTCCGATCGTGGTACCCAATTCACTTCTCAATTCTGGAGATCTTTCTAAAAGGGTCTTGGTACTCGGGTCAAGCTTAGTACGGCCTTTCATCCACAAACCGATGGGAAAGAGGAGAATACTATTCATACCTTGGAAGATATGTTGAGAGCTTGTGCGATTGATTTCAAGGGCAATTGGAATGATCACTTTCCTTTGATTGAGTTTGCATATAACAATAGTTATCACTCGATTATTGGTATGGCCCCATTGGAGGCATTGTATGGTAGGAGGTGTAGATCTCCTACAGGTTGGTTTGAGGTGGGTGAAGTTACCGTAATAGGTCCCGATTTGGTACATGAAGCTATAAAAAAAGTTCGACTTATTAGAGAAAGATTGAAAATGTATCAAAGTTGGAAAAAGCCATATGTCGATGTAAGAAGAAGAGATCTTGAGTTTGATGTTCATGATTTGGTCTATTTGAAAATCTCACCATGAAGGGTGTAATGAGGTTTGGTAACAAAGGAAAGCTTAGTCCCCAATATGTAAGCCATTTCAGAATTTGAGGCGTATTGGTAAGGTTTCTTATGAACTTGAATTTCCTAATGAATTGGCATCGGTGCATCCAGTTTTCCATATCTCCCCATTGAAGAAATTTGTTGGTGATCCGACAACTATAGTCCCTTTAGAAGGTTTGGGAGTTAAAGAGAACCTTTCGTATGAAGAAGTTCCGATTAAGATTTTATACCGGCAAGTCAAGAAGTTGAGAAATAAAGAATTTGCTTTCGTGAAAGTGTTGTGGAGGAATCAGTTAGTTGAGGGTGCTACTTGTGAGGCTGAGGCCGATATGATGTCCCGATATTTTATGTCTTTCCTTTTACCCCTACTCTAGCTCGAGGTAATGAGTTCCTCATGGTTTACTCTTTTGGTGTCATGTGTCTAAGATATTCCCATGATTTCCTAATTTATGCATTTTCATGAATAAGTTTAAGTTTTGAGAAAATGAATAAAGATGATTGATTTCTACAAGTATTTGTGTATTTGAGTATTAGTTGCATATAGACTTCATAATATGATGTTTTGAACATGCTTTAGCTTGGAGTTGATATTTCCTCCTCAAATATGTGCATTTATGTGATTGCATGCATGTTGGGTTGTTAGGTTAAGTTTCTACCTTCCTTATGATGTCTTGAATCTCATTCGATGATGAATGATCCCGGGGGGAGCTAATGTAAAACCTCAAATTCCAGAAAGAGAAAATTTTCAGTTTTTCAGAAGAATCTGGTGCCATATGATGGAGACGAGCTACCTCTCGTGGACTGAGCCACGGACCGTAGGTCTGGTTCGTGGATTGGCCACCCAAAAAGGTTAGAAGACCACGAACAACGTCCTAGACCAACGGACCGTCATTGGGTCCATGATCTGTGGATTGAGGTTTGTGGATCATAGCCTCAAATGTCCAGTCTCTGATGAAGATGACGGACGTGCAGGACTGACCGTTGGTCAAACCGTAGTCCATCGGTCACGGCCCGTGGGTCTAAGGTCGGCATTTATTCTAGGGGCAGTTGGGTCTTTTCCTAATCATTTTATCCTAATACTATGTCATTTTGCCTATGAGAAGTCCCCTATATAAGTGATTTTAACCACAAATTAATTTATTCACCTCATTCTTTTCAAATGCACCAAAAGAAGTTGAGCCTTTCTCTCCTTAAGATATTTCTCTCTCAAAAAGGTTGAAAAAAAAGTATCAAGCTAGGGTGCAAGATCAAGCCTTAATTTTTCAATTGCTTTTGGTGCTTTGATTGTAAGGTATGATAGTTTTCATCCATGGAGTTCTCAAATTCTCCTATTTTCAAAGTTAGAATTCTCCAATTGAGTTAGGGTTTTCTTCTATGATATGGGTTCCTTTAATTATTGATTTATTTGATTGATCTATGATCTTTTATGCATGAATTGAGTGAATCTAATGATTTAATTTTATGATGATTCCCTATGAACCCATGTAATTCCCATGTTTTCCAAATTATGAGAATATAATGTGGGTCTTGGATATTATGAAAGAAGAGTTTTATGAAATCAAGCATGAATTGATAAACTTATAATGAATTTCCATGAACTCATGTCTAACCTATGTTTTCTATATGTTGATGATTGAAAGTGGGTTTTGAACCTTGAAAGGTGAATTATGGAATTTTGTATGTTCTTATGAAATTTATGTAAATGTTTTAAGGATGCTTTAACAGTAGAATATCAATGATGATGTTGTTGTTGAAAGTATTTCTCATATACACATGAAAGCATGATTGTGAAAGATTTTCTGACATAGTAAGGGTTCTAAGGTTGAAAGTTCTTCTCACCTTAATGAATCAGAGATAAACAGATATCCTAATGAAACCTAGATCAGATTGGTTATTGAATGATGTTATTCCATTGATGACTTATGATTGATGACCTATCTTGGATTGGGAGATGATGCGCCCTTCCATGGATAATAAGAATAAGTAAGAAAATGATTATTCTGTGGGATATATGCTTAGCACCGAGAGGATATTGAGATGGAAGTTGTCCCGTGAGCATAGGCCGAGTTTCTAGAAGCAAGCTCCTTATCCTTTACCTATGTGCCCCCATAGGATGAGTAACTAGATAGACATTAGCTAGTTGATCCACAATAGCTAGAACTTCATGGTCCTTACCTTGACAAGTAGGACAACATTTTTCAGTGTGGGAGACACCGGGGGATCATGTTATAGCTCACATGGTCTTTATGTCGGTTAACGCTACTTCCCAGAAAAATAATAAACTAAGGTTACTTCAAGAAGTATTTCACATGTGCACAAAGGTTTTAAAGATGTTAGCTTGCATTGACCATGTTTTATGACTTATGTCTTCTTACCAGTTTTATATCATGTTTTATCTTGGTCATTCCATGTCATGAAATGTCCTATTTTAGCATGATTTACATATTTATATGCATGGCTATCATACATGGTACATATTTTGTACTAACGCATACTCTTGCCTACATTTCCCCAAATGTAGGGTCTAACAGTCAAGGTTTTGAGGTTTATGGCTAGAGGTTGATTTGAGATATTTCGAGCTTTGGTGAAACCTCGTGCTTCGAAGATGAATCTTCATTGTTTTCAGTTTCTTTCTTACTTTCAGTTCTGGACATGATGTATGGGCTAGGCCCAAATTTCATTCTTATGTACAAGATGGCTAATGAGACAAGTGTTTAGAATTCTGCTTTAGTTTAAAAAAATGTTTGGACTTGAAATGTTGTTCTTTATCTCTTTTCATTCTATTCCTTATGCTATGAATGCTAGGTGGCTTGTATGGGGCCTCTCCGGGTCCTATATGCCATGTTACGCCTAGGGGGTACCTTGGGTCATGACACCAGAAATAGTAAACTCAAGTCTTTAAAACATTGAACAAAAAAATGGAAAAGACACCTCAAAACACTACTATCTATGAAGCCTCTAATGAAAATGATGGATGTCGGGACAAGACCCACGACATCCTTAGAAAACTGTAAAGTAAATGGGAATCTTTCGAAAACAAGGAAGCTCACCCAAAGTAATTCTGGAACTGCATGTGGTATGAACATTGCGCCTGTTCATGACCCAGAACTCCTGTATATGCATCATAAAAGATGCAGGACAAATGGCATCAGTACATGGAATGTACAAGCATGCAAGGGGAACTCTAAGCACATACATAAGCTTGAACTATTAAAAAGCAAGAACATACTCACCTCATCTCAACTCAACTCAAGGATACTTAAGAATTCTCAAAGATACTCAAACTCAGAAATACTCAACTCAGTTCAATATAAAAGCAACAGTAAAGATGCATTATAAAGAAAGATTTTAAAAGAGTAGATAATAAATCCATGTATTTAAAAATACAATAATGACTGATTTACTCTTATTTGGGAGATTCTGTAACCGACAACCATCACTATGAGCCAGAACTGTCCTATACCTTGCCGAAGTATAAGACATCCTCAATTAAGTGGATCCACTAAGCTATACTTAAAAAGAAATAAGGAATCATCTAAAAAGTATGACCCTTTCTACCCACGTTGGCATACTTGGTTTATGAAGACTTTGAGTTGTCTGAACTCGTCCCCATATTGGTGCTAAATACTACTCCCAATAATATAACTCATGCTCATATATATGTTTAAAACATTTCCTCATTTTCAAGCTTTGAGATTATTACTCAAAAGGTTCTCTTAAAAGAGATAGTGATCAAAAACTACTCATAACTCATTTGGAAATCAAATTTTCCTCTCATTTAAATGTAAAACATTTACTATTGGAAATATTTAGTTCCCATATATTCATTTTGAAAAAAAAAAGAAACTAAACTCCCCTCAACCCAAATACTCAAGTACTTCAAATCTTACAACGAGCTTAAAAAAATTTCTAAAAGACTTCTCGAAATGACTTGAAAGAACTCCCTTGAACTTCACTCTTAACTCTATCTTGAATATGAAATGTGAATTCAAGAATTGTGCTTTGGAATGTAGGACCTCTCAATGATTTAGGAAGGTTAAGATAGTTGATCATAAGAATGAGCGAAGACCCAAATTAAAGAACATTGGTGCGACGCAGAGATGGAATTAAATTTTTGGTCGCAAAATTATTTTTGTGGCAGAGGATTCTATATCCTCTTCGTGTAGCTGTGAGGGGGGGTAATTATATGGGGACTGAAATTCTAAGTGTCGCGACGTGGACCTAGGCATAATTATTTGCCCGATCTTTTCTTCCCCTCCCCAATCTCGATTCAAATCACACCCACTGCAAATATAAGGTCAAAATACACAAATTATCATAACCTAGAACATTTTCAGCAAAACATACACAAAGAACTAATCAAACCACTCAACTATTTCGCAAAACCCTCACCTCTATGACTTCAAGACCTCAAGTTATCAATTTAACTCAAGAACTTCTCAAGAACTCAAAAATCAACTTCAAGAATGAATTTGTGGGTAAATTATTACATGATTGACTTGAGTGCGAACAACCCCAACACTATGGAAGCTTACATACCTCGAAATAATTGAATCCTTGACGAAAATCCTCAAATTTCGATGAATGCTTGAATTTTCTCCCTTTCTATCCTCTTGAACTTCTCTCTAAGACCTTAAGCATGTTTAGAATTGTGAAAAATGATCTCAAATAATTTAGACCCCTATTTGGGTGAAAAAAATTCTTAAAGTTAATGGGGTAAGGAAAAGACCAAAATACCCCTCCTAATTCGGATGAACTTTCCTTAATCGGACATGCTGAACTCAAATGGGAATATCTCGCTAATCCAATCTTGGAATTTAGCAAACTTGGTGGTATTTGATAGAGTACTCAGAGATATTTAATTTGATACCTTATGCGCCACCTAAATAATTTTGTATTGAAAGTTATGGTCCTTTGAAGTTGACCCAAAACTCACAATTTAAGACTAACTTGCAAAATTTTCAATTTAGCTCTTTCCAATTTGGTTATTGCTAAAATTAGTTCTTTCAAAGACCGATATTTACAATATATCTCCCTTGAGAACATTCATCCTCGAATGAGATTACTCTAAGTAGAACTAAGGGCGGTAGCATCTAACACCTAGCTCAAACACACATCATGCAATTTAACACAACATAGTATATCTATTTAAAGAGTGTTTTACAAAAAGTCATTACCTTGGTATGGATTTTCTCCGGAAGGAAAGAGATGTGGGCATCTCTTGTTCATATGCTCCTCAGCCTCCCAAGTAGCTTTCTCAACAAGTTGATTCCTCCATAAAACCTTAACTGATGTTACATCCTTGGCTCTCAACTTGCGAACTTGATGATCAAGTATTTCAACGGGTACCTCCTCATAAAATAGGTTGTCCTTAATACCAATATTTTAAGTAGGTATAATAAGTGAAGGATCGCCCATACACTTCTTCAACATTGAAATGTGGAATACTGGATGGATTGCTTCTAACTCAGGCGGTAGCTCCAACTCATAGCCTACATTGCCGATCCTCTTGGAAATCCTGTAAGGACCAATATACTGGGGACTAAGCTTCCCCTTCTTGCCAAACCTCATAACATCCTTCATGGGTGAAACCTTCAAATAAACCCAATCTTCTACCTCAAACTCTAAGTTTTTTCTCCGAACATTGGTATAGGATTTGTGACGACTTTGCACTGTTCTCAACCTTTCTTGAATGATCTTCACTTTCTCCATAGCTTGATGAACCAATTTTGGTCCTATCAACCCAGCTTCACCATCCTCAAACCATCAAATAGGAGATCTATATCTTCTCCCATATAAAGCCGCATAAGGAGCCATCTGGATACTAGAGTGATAATTGTTGTTGTCAGCAAACTCAATGAGAGGTAAGTGATCATCCCAATTACCCTTGAAATTGATCACACACTCCCTCAACATATCCTCTAAAGTTTGAATTGTGCGCTCTACTTAACCATCAGTCTGAGGATGGAACGTAGTACTAAGGTTCACCTTCGAACCCAACCCTTTCTGGAAACACTTCCAGAATAGTGCGGTGAATTGCGCACCTTTATCTAAAATGATGGACACCGGAACTCCATGAAGCCTAACTACCTCTTGAATATTTAATCTAACATAATCTTCTACTGAATAGATAGTATTTACCGACAAATAGTGGGTTGATTTAGTCATCTACTCTACAATCACCCAAATCGAATCATGCTACCCGCGAGACCGTGGCAAACCAGTATTGATATCTATATTGATCATTTCCCACTTCCATTTGGGAAGATCTATGTTCTGATCCATACCACCGAGCCTCTAGTGCTCTACCTTGACTTATTGGCAATTTGGGAACTTAGCAACGAACTCTGCAATACACCTCTTCATAGTACTCCACCAATAGACTTCCGTCAAGTCACGATATATCTTATTGGAACCCACTTGGATAGATTATCTGGAGCTATGAGCTTCATCCATGATCCTCTGTTGGATTTCATCCACCTTTGGCACACATAATCTACCTTGATACCTCAATACACCATCTCCCCTTTATTCAAAAGCCATCACTTTCTGCTTCTGAACATTTGCCTTCAATTCAAGCAAATGGGCTCTTGGCCAGTTTTGTTTGTCTTTCACTTCAGACACTAGTGATGATTCTTCCCCATTCACCACCACTACTACGCCTTCATTGGAATCAAACAAATAGACTCCCAATCGGGAAAGTCTGTGCTCATCTTTGGCTAAATCTTTCTTGCCTTCCTTAACATGGGAAGTACTTACCATAGACAACCTGCTGAAGGCATCAACAACAACATTAGCCTTACCTGGGTGATAGAGAATACGCATGTCATGATCCTTGAGTAACTCCAACCATATCATCTATCTTATATTAAGCTCTTTCTGACTGAATACATATTGAACACCCTTGTGATCGGTTAACACATCAACATGAACACCATAGAGATAGTGACGCCATATTTTCAAGGTAATCACTACATCAGCCAACTCTAAATCATGGGTTGGGTAATTCATCTCGTGAATTTTAAGCTGTTTGGAGACATAAGCTATAACCTTACCATTCTGTATCAATACAGAACCCAATCCGACTCTAGACGTATCACAATACACAACAAAGCCTTGTGTACCGTCTGGTAAGGTTAACACTAGGCAATAGTCAACCGCATTTTCAATTCCTGAAAGCTTTTCTCACAAGCCTTAGACCATTGAAACTTCGATGTCTTTAGAGTCAACTTTGTCAACGGGGATGAAATAGATGAGAACCCCTCGAAAAATCTTCTATAATAACCAGCCAATCCCAAGAAACTCATAATATCAGTTGGAGATCCGTCTGGGCAATTTTGCACTGCCTCAATCTTCTGAGTGTCAACTCAAATCCCATCATGAGAATAAATGTGTCCTAAGAGTGCCACTGACTCAAACCAAAACTCACACTGAGAAAATTTGGCATCCAACTCTCTATCTCTGAGAGTTTGAAGAACTACTCTGAGATGACTAGCATGATCCTCCTAATTCCTTGAATAAATCAAAATGTCATCAATGAAAATGATAACAAACATATCAAGATAGGGCTTAAACACTCAGCTCATAAGGTGCATGAATATTGTAGGAGCATTAGTTAAACTAAAAGACATGACTAGAAACTCATAATGATCATAGTGGGTCCTGAAAGCTGTCTTTGGAATAAAATTCTCTCTTACTCTCAAGTAATGATAGCCCGATCCGAGGTCTATCATATTAAAGCAAGTGGCACCCTGGAGTTGATAAAAAAGATCATCAATCATCGGAAGGGGATACTTATTCTTTAAGGTAACCTTGTTTAATTGGCTGTAATCAATCCACATCGTAAGTGAACCATGCTTCTTTCTCACAAATAAGACCGGAGTGCCCCAAGGTAAGACACTTGGTCAAATAAAACCTTTATCAAGAAGATCTTTCAACTGCTATTTTAAATTTTTAAACTCAGCGGGAGCCATTATATACGGCGGAATAGAGATAGGTCGAGTATAAGAAATGACATCTAAATTGAAGTCTATTTCTCTCTTAGGGGGGACTTCGAGAAGATCATCTGGAAAGACCTCTGGAAACTCACTCACAAGTGGAACTTACGGAATAGGTTGTGTCTCAACACTAGAGTCATTAACTTAGACTAAGTGATAGATGCACCCTTTGGAAACTAACTTTCTTGCCTTAATGTATGAAATAAAATGACCCTTAGGCACTGCTGAACTACTCCTCCACTCAAAAACTGACTCACTAGGAAACTGGAACTTAACTACTCGAGTTCTACAATTAACTGAGGCATAACAAGCATGAAGCCAGTACATATCTAGAATAACATCAAAGTCCACCATATCTAACTCGACTAAGTCATCCATGGTGTCCTTTTGATTGACAGAAATGGTACAATCATGGTAAACTCTCTCAGCTAGAATAGACTCACCAACAGGTGTGGAAACACTGAATGGCTCAAGAAGTTTCACAAGAAGAATATTAAAATTCATAGCAATGTATGGAGTCACAAAAGATAGACTCACACTTAGATATAGAAATGCATATACATCAAAAGTAAAGACTTTGATCATACTAGTGACAACATCAGGTGAATTCTCTTGCTCTTGGTGGCTGGTGATAGCATACAGACGGTATTTATCCTTCGCATGTCCCTGAAGCAACTCCTCTAGGTACAGCTCTGTCTGGCGGAACCACTAAAGAAGATTAGGCTATATTTCCCCCAATACCACTACCTTGCCTCTTCTTAGGGCACTCTCTCATGAAGTGACCACTCTTACAACACTTGAAGAAACCAGTGGGGCCATCAAAACACGCTCCTGGGTGGTTCCTACTACACTTAGCACATGCAGGAGTCCAATTGCCACACTAACTTGAGATTGTGCAGGTTTAGCTCTGAAGTTTTAAGAATTTTGATTCTTGAACTCACTGTTCTTTGGTCCAGGTGACTAGCAGAAGATGTAGCATGTCCATTTCGATTTTGCTAAAAAGATGAACGGTTTGCATTGCTCTTCTGCTGCCCGAAGTCATTTCATGATGTCTTAGCCTTCTTGTTTCGGAACTTTGCTCTATCTCTCAGCTTATCCTCTTCAACCTGTTGCACTTAGATCATAAGTATTTCTATGTCGATGTCTCCTATCAGCATATCTTCCTTGCCCTCCTTACTTGACAAGCGAGACAACCCAGATACAAATAGACTCATCATGCTCCTCATGTCAACAACCATCTCTGGAGCATAACAGGACAGTTGAGTGAACTTGAGGCTATACTCATGCACAATCATGGATTCCTACTTAATAGTGAGGAATTCTCTTACCTTTGCCTCTCTCAGCTCACGGGGAAAGAAATGCCCCATGAAGGCACCTTCAAACACAACCCAACTCACAATTGGTGCCCTTTGATCTCTACCCTTCTTCCATTGGTTGTACCAGACTCTAGCAACACCCTTCAGCTGGTATGCAGCTAGTTCCACAAGCTCAACATCTGCAACTCCTCCACAAAGTTCTCTGGATCCTCAGTGACACTTGAACCGGTGAAGTCTGGAGGATTCATCTTCAAGAACTCACAGATTCTGTATTTATCAACCAAATCCTGTCAAACCCCTCTATGTTGCCCAGCTTGGTTGGTCACAACTTTACTCAGCATCCGAATAGCATCCCAAAACTCAGCATTAGTGACCTCTCCTTGGGGTTGCACTTCTGGTGCATTGGGAACCCTTTGATCCTGGGGATAAACATTCCTCCTAGAAGGATGACCTCAGAAACCTCTTCGTGGAGGCATGATCTGAAAGATACGTGCAAGCATGAATTTGAAAGAAACTTTATAAAGTTGAACTCTATCACACAAAAAGAGTTTGAAAGAAGTGAGACAGTTCCTAAATGTCATAGCCTTCTAATTATAGATATGGCGTGCTTCACACTGATAACCAGGACTCTACATACACGGCTTCATAGACACCCTAGGAATCTTGAACTATGTTCTCTGATACCAAGTTTGTCATGCCCCGTACATGGCCGGCATGCGAGAACCATTGTTGGCTCCAAGCGAACCCTTTGCCTGGCTAAATACTTAGCGAAAGACTTTCTCAAAAATATATGAACTCAATTGCAAATATTTAACTCAACTATCTAAAATAAATAACTCAGAATATATAAGAATATTCAACTAGCCAGAAATAGGCAACTCGAGTCTTTTAAACATTTAACGAAGAAATGGAAAAGACTTCTCAAAACACTACTATCTATGAAGCCTATAATGAAATTGATGGAAGTCGGAACAAGAGCCACGACATCCTAACAAAACTAGAAAGTAAAATGGGAATCCTCCAAAAGCAAGGAGGCTCACCTAAAGATGTGGTATCAATTGTTCGCCTGTTGAACTCCTGTATCTGCATTATAAAAGATGCAGGCGAAATTGTGTCATTACATGGAATGTACGAGCATGAAAGGGGAACTCTAAAGCACAGACATAAGCTTGAACTATTAAAAAGGAAGAACATACTCACCTCATCTATACTAAACTCAAGGATACTCAAGGATACTTAAGAATTATCAAATATACTCGAAGATACTCAAACTCAGAAATACTCAACTCAATTCAATATAAAAAGCAATAGTAAAGATGCATTATAAAGAAAGCTTTTAAAAAAGTATATAATAACTAAATGTATTTAAAAATACAATGATAACTAATTTAATCTTATTTGGGAGATTCTCTAACCAACAACCATCACTATAAGCTCTGTGATGACACATCGTCTTGCCCACACTGCCAAAACTATCTTATACCTTGCCGGAGTATAAGAAATCCTCAACTAAGTGGATCCAATAAGCTATGCTTAAAAATCAATAAGGAATCATCTAAAAAGTATGACCTTTTCTACCTACATTGGCATACATGTTTTTTGAGGACTTTGAGTTGTTTGAACTTGTCCCATATTGGTGTTCAATACCACTCCAAATAATATAACTCATGCTCATATGTTTAAAAACATTTCCTCATCCTCAAAATATGAGATTATTACTCAAAAGGTTCTCTTAAGAGAGATAGTGCTCAAAAACTCTTGATAACTCATTTGGAAATCAAATTTTCCTCTCATTTTAAATGTAAAACATGTACTCTTGGGAAAACATAGTTCCCATATATTCATTTTGAAAAATAATGAAACTCAACTCTCCTCATCCTCATATTCAAGTTCTGAAGTCTTACAAGTAGTTTAAAAAAGTTTGTAAAAGACTTCTCAAAATGACTTGAAAGAACTCCCTAGAACTTTACTCTTAACTCTATCTTGAATTTGAAATATGAATTCAAAAATTATGCTTTGTAATGTAGGACCTCTCAATGATTTAGGAAGGTTAATATAGTAGTTGATCATAAGAACGAGCGAAGACCCAAATTAAAGAACATTGGCGCGACGCGGAGATGAAATTAAATATTTGGTCGCGAAATAATATTTGAGGCAGAGGAATCCGTATCCTCTGCGCGTTGCGGAGAGGGGGTGTAATTATCTGGGGACTAAAATACTAAGCACCTCTAGTACGCGGACCTGGGCGCAATTAATTGCCCGATCCTTTCTTCTCCTACCCAATTTCGATTCAACTCATACCAACTGCAAATATAAGGTCAAAATACACGAATTCTCATAACCCAAAACATTTTTAGCGAAACCCACATAAAGAACTAATCAAACAACTCAACTATTTCGTAAAACTATCACCTCTGGGACTTCAAGACCTCAATTTATCAATTTAACTCAAGATCATCTCAAGAACTCAAAAATCAACTTCAAGAAAAAATTCATGGGTAAAAGATTACATGATTGGCGTGAGGGAAAACAAACCCAACACTATAGGAGCTTACATACCTCAAAGGAATAGAATCCTTGACGAAAATCCCCAAATTTCGAAGAACGCTTGAACTTTCTCCCTTTTTGTCCTCTTGAACTTCTCTCTAAAACCCTAAGTGTATTTAGAATTGTGAAAACTGATCTCAATCAGTTTAGACCCCTATTTGGGTGAAAAAATGCTTAAAGTTGTTGGGGTAAGGAAAAGACCAAAATACCATTCCTTAATTCGGATGAACTTTCCTTAATCAGACAAGCTGAACTCAAATAGGCATATCTCTCTCATTAAAACTTGGAATTTAGCAAACTCAGTGGAGTTGGAAAGAGGACTCAGTGACCTTTCATTTGATACCTTATGGGCCACCTAACTCATCATGTACTGATAGTTATGGTCATTTGAAGTTGACCCAAAACTCACAATTTAAGACTAGCGTGCAAAATTTTCAATTTAGCTCTTTCCAGTATGGTTCTTGCTAAAATTAGTTCTTTCTAAGACCGAGGTATTACAAATAGATATACAAACGGTGATTGGTTAGGATCACCCTCACATATTTGTTTTATATATGAATATTGTGTTTTAGTAGAAGATAATTTGGTATCATGAAAGAGTAAGAAACAGAGTGTGGTTGCTCGATTTAGTGCAGAAGCAGAATATCGAGCAATGGCTATAGCAACTTGTGAGCTAGCTTGGTCAAATAGTTGTTGAGAGAAGTAAAACTTTGAGAAATTTGTCCGATTGAAATTGTATGTGATAATCAAGTGATCCTTCATATTGCATCAAATCCATTGTTTCATGAGAGGATTAAGCACATAGAGATTGATTATCACTTTGTGAAAGAAAAGATACTCTCATGAGATATTGTTACAAAGTTTGTGAAGTTTAGTGATCAACTTACATATATCTTCACCAACTTCTTCACTAGTTCTCGTATAAATTACATTTGTAATAAGCTTGGTACATAAGACTTGTATACACTTGTTTTGTGCGGGGGGGAGGGGGTAGAAAATAGAAAAATGAATATGTGTGTGTATATATATATATATATATATATATATAAATATAATTCAACTTGAAACAAGAATAACATATAGAATCCTACTTGAAAAATGATTATATAATTTCTATAAACACGTCTCAATGTAATAATGTAGATACACAACTAAATAATAGTGTTCTCCTATATTTTTTCGAATTTGAATATAACTTGTGTTGCTTAATATCTCCTTTTTAGCATGTTATAAACATGTGCTCTAAACTTGTTTTTTAGGAGTTTGTCATTTCCCCATGTTTCCCTTCTACATTTATGTTTTATCTATTTAAGTTTTTAGATATGTGTGCTCTAAACTAAGTCTTTTTATCCAACCCATTCATTTGCGGATACTATTAGTGTGTTTAGTTTTCTTAACCTCCTTGATGGAAAATTTGCCTCCGCCACTAAAATCAGCCAAATAGGAGAGCACATCAACAAATACCAAAACCAAAGAATATAGAATGTTGAAAAAAAAGAACCACGAACTTACTGAAGTAGCATGAATGGAGACGGGGAGAGACAATTGACGCTGTCTCGTCAATGAACAGGCCATAGGCAGAGGACTATCTTTAAGGCTTCAGCAGCAACCAGTCCACTCGCAGGCAAGGCCCACCACATAGTAGCAATATAGTATTGCAGCCTTGCAGACTTGAAGTGAAAGAGAAAGTCAATGGTTAAGAGATTGAGGTGGAGAAAATAATATACAACTAGAAAGATCCCTAGAAGAAACAATTTTTCTTCTTTTTTAACTTTATAATTAAGGTTTTAAATAATAAATCCCAATGAGCTAGGCCTTAGGAATATACTTAGGGAATTCAATATTAGATATATACACATAAACCACAATTTTTATCTTATATTATACAATGTAATTTTTCGACGAAGTGGGTTCGGATGATCCCCCTGAACTCCATGTATATCCGCCCCTGAGGTGGAACAAATTCAAAATAAAAGGGAGAAAAGTGAATTTATCAATTCTTCAAAACTCAAGAAAAATCATACATGTCGAGATCCAAAAATTACACATCGCACTTGGATTATGAGATAATTATGATTACCAGGTAATCATTGAATTTAAAAAAGACTAGATAAAGAACAATAGTATCGACCATTGTGATAGGAATCGGGATACCAGAATAAACAAGAAAATATTGTGGAAGAAAAAATACAAAGATGAAAGACGAAAATTGAAAGATATGTGAAATTCAAGAATAAAAACTCCAAATTTCAAGATGAAGTGCTAAGAACCCTAATTGATCTTAGTAGTCAAAATTAGCAGATTAAAACTAATTATGATACTAATAGAGTCAATGCAAGAACTTAGATAAAAATTGATTTAGACCCCTATTACAAAGAAATTAGAGACAACAATTAGTATATGACTAATCACCTTCTTTATTTACGAATAGAAATCAAAGATATCAAATTAAGAATTAATCTTACTTCTTCAGGAATCATTCTTATAAGGTTGTAAGATATATTCATAGTCACCACACACAAAGGTATAAAGAAGAGAAACTTATCAAATAATATTAATCGTCTCTGTCCAATGAAAATAATAAAATCTACCCCTATATATATATATATATATGGAAAACTGACACGACTACTAGTTTATCTTAGTTTCTTTTTGAAGAGGATAAAATATATAAGCAGTAGTTATCTATAGTAGTTATAGGCAACAATTATTAGGCAGTTATCTACAACAGTTATTAGGCAGTTATCTACAACAGGAGTTATTTCTCTGTGAGGAGTTATCTTTATGTTTAGTATAAATATACGTATCTAGCAGAAATTCTGTAAGAAGAAGAAAAGTATTATATTTGTCTTTATATTTGGAGATTTGTCCACTCCATACAGACTTACCTATTGGTTAAAGCAGTGTTTAAGATTCTGGCACTTCATTTAATTAGTAATGTTTTATTTTCATCTTGGCTTCTATCAGTTTGGTATCAAAGCAAATCGATCCATTATGGTCAATACCAGATCTTCTACCTCTCAAGAAAACACTCCCAACCTTGAATCTCTTGCCCAACAATTATTTGTCATAGCATCAAAACTAAATACTATTGATTCGTTGGCAGCAGAACTGGCTACATTGAAAGCCCAGAATGGTTGCACCCAAGAATGGGAAACCACTCATCGAACCCGTAATAGAGGAAAATATATTTGGTGAGAAGAGGAAAAAGACATTAATAGACCAATGTGGCCAAAAAAATCCTTCCCGGAGGCCACATACAATGATGGAATTTCCTAGATTTGAAGGAGGTGATCCCAGGGGATGGATTTTGAAGGCAGAAAAATATTTTTGCTACTATCAAACTCCAGAGGAACACAAAGTTTACATCGCAGCGATGTATCCAGAAGCTGATGCTCTTAATCTCTTCTCTTGGATAAATCGTGAGCGGACTTTGCTTTATTGGAAAGAGATTGTTAAAGCATTGCAGGAAAATTATGGTCCTGCGGAGTTTCAAAATCCTGATGAGCATCTTTGTAGCATTCAACAAAAAGGTTCTATACAAGAGTATCGTCAAGAATTTGCAAAATTTTCGTCTAGGGTAACAAATTGGACAGATCATTGTCTTTAATTTAGGGGTGTTCTTGAATGGGCTAAAAGAGGAAATTAAATCTGAAGTTAGGATTCACATGTTAGGATTCACAAGCCCAGAACAGTTTACAGAGCCATGAGTTTGGCACTCAAATTTGAAAATAAATTAGGCCCAATTCGCAGCAATGGAGAGTCTAATTGGACCCCAACCAGCAGATCCACTATACAAAACTCATTCCACTCTTCTATAAACACCCAGAACAATATTAACTCTTCACTTCAAAATCTACACAATAATGCTTCTCCTAGTCCATCCACTTCCCAACCTCTGCAAATGCAGACATGGGAAACTAAGAGGAGAAATCTAATGGCACAAGGACTTTGTTATCGTTGCCATGAGAAATTTGCACCCGGTCATAAATGTAAATTTGTGAAATTGTCTCTCATGGAGCTTACACGCGGAGATCAATTGGAAGATGTTGATTGGGTTAAAGCAACAACTGCTGGCGACTCTCAAGAAACCTAACATTGCTGAAATTTCATTCCATGCCATTTTAGGATAGTCAGTTGGTTCTACAATGAAGCTTTAAGGTGAAATCAACCATAGAAAGGTTTTAATACTTGTGGATAGTGGTTCCACACATAATTTTGTGGTTAAATCTATTGTAGAGAAGCATAAGCTCCCAGTAGAGATAGTTCCAACATTTGGCGTGCAAATAGGGAATAGGGACATCATTTGCAGCAATTAAGTTTATCGGAATCTTCAAAATCAATTTCCAGGTTTTACCATCACTCAGGATTATTATCCTTTTGCACTTGGAGGGGCTGATTTGATTTTTGGTATCAACTGGTTAGTTTTTCTCAATACTATTCAAGCTAATTGGAAGGATATGTTCATAATCTTCAATTGGAAAGAGAAACGTTACAAACTGCAAGGGATGAGATCGGCTAGTTCAATGGGTTGATTGTCCCCTTATAGAAGCTAGTTGGGAGAACTATGATCTCATTGTAGATTAGGTTCCTTCTTTTCGCCTTGAGGACAAGGCGACTTTTCAAAAGGGATGCACTGATACGACTACTCATTTATCTTAGTTTCTTTTTGAAGAGGATAAAATATATAAGCAATAGTTATCTATAATAGTTATAGGAAGCAATTATTAGGCAGTTGTCTACAACAATTATTAGACAGTTCTCTACAACAGTAATTATTTCTCTGTTAGGAGTTATCTTTATGTTTAGTATAAATATATGTATCTACCAGAGATTCTATAAGAAGAAGAAAAGTATTATATTTGTCTTTATATTTGGAAATTTGTCCACTCCATACGGACTTACTTATTGGTTAATGCAGTGTTTAAGATTCTTGCACCTCATTTAATCAGTAAAGTTTTATTTTCATCTTGGTTTCTATCAAAAACATATCCCAAATAGAATTAGGATTCACATCCTGATTTTATGGAAATAAAAACTAGGAAGCTTTTAAAGTAGGAAAACTTTTAACTATGAAACTTTTAAACTATGGAACTTTTAATTAGGAAGCTTTTAAAAATCGGAAACTTTTATGCTCCTATTGGACTCCATGTGGGCCGTCTTCTTGGGCCTTCATGTTGCCCAATCTTTCTGCTCTTGGACTCGAACTTAGACTATGGAATATTTGTAGCACTTTTTCAACTTCTTGTTATAATTCTTAGGTCAACCTTGGGCTTTTTTCCACGATAAACATCTTCCTAATTTTTCATTGAAGCTCGTCAACTTTAGTGCAAGTAGGCCGGCATGGATGCTATCATTCCCCTCTTCTTAAAAAAGTCATCCTCGAATTTGAATCTCTCAAAAATCTAGAAGACATGCATTACCAAACAACATCCACTACTCGGAAGCAACAATGGTAGGAACAAAACACGATCGTGACCATGTGTCCACTTAACCTAATTAATCCTAAAATGTATAAATACGCCCTTATAAAGCATGTAAACATCATCATTTTAATGAAAAAATTCTCCTACTTATATAAGCACAATAAAATATTTGGTCTAGATGCCATTCCGAATGATATGTGTAACTCCTATTTAGTTCGATCAATAAAGTACTCCAATGGGCATGAAAAAGGCGATAAAAGATCCCTAAAACGTACATCATATTTAACACTTTTATGATATATCCAATCATCCTCAATTACAGCCCTCACAGATTATTTTATATACGAGCTTTTCACAAAAGCATTAAAGTACTGATAGACATGTATCACCTTAACACTAGTATCAAACACCTTTTTAAACTCGCAATAACCAACACTTGAAGAATTATGACTCGTCATATATAAAGGATCGTATTCCAAAAATTTATCACACAAAAATATTTGAACAAGAGAGGAAGAATCATCAAACTCCTTCGCAACCTTCCTCCCACAAACATCATGTCTCATTTTAACAAGTAAGAATCCACAATCAACTATGCCATGCTTAATTTTAAAAGAGATCAGATTACTCTCATTGAACTTGGTGATTGAAGTTAATGACTTAGATAATAAAATATCATCATTCTCAAAATCAATGAAGTCACAAACATAAGAATTAAGAGTATAGTTTATTACCTCCAAAAAGACCTTAGGTGTTTTATGAATCCCACGAATGTGAATAAACCAATAATACATACCTTACTTGGTCTTATGTAGCGAAAGAATAACGTCACCTCATTTTTCCATTCTCATTGGTTTTAGATCCACAATTGTCTTGTTGAACTTTTTGTTATGAGTCTTATCTTGGACAGACCCACAATAATTTTCTTTATCTTTATCGTTCTCATCAACATGCACTTTCTCTATAGGACATATAGTATCAACCCCCTTAGGATTAAGTTCATCCAATGAATTTGGTTTTTCAATGTGTACCTACAAGAGAATCAAAACAACTAGAAACAGAAATAGGAATATCATAGATAGATAAGAAATTATCTTACTCAAACTCTCTTGTTTTTCTTTCTCTACCTCACGACCATCCCCTCCTTATTTATCTCATGGTCACCTCTCTTTTCTTTTATCTCAGTCTCACATTTTTTCTCACTTGACAATCCACTCTTTTCACATAACACATCCTCTCCTTTTTCCTCTCTAGGGATATCAACATGCACTTCCTTAATCCTCTCATTCTTTTCTCTCTCAAATTTTTTCATTGATTATCTCACACATTTCTAATCTTCATAAACTTGAGATGAGGTTAAAGGTGCAAATATATTTTTTTTGTTTAGCTCAAGAGAAACTCTATTTTTTCTCTTCTCATGAATTGCATTCCTATTAAACTTCCATGGGCGTCCAAGCATGATGTGACAATCATGCATTTGAATGACATCACAAAGAACATTATCACAATACCTCCCAATGGAGAAAGAAATAATGCATTTCTTAGTCACCTTAAGATCACCAAAATCATTCAACCTTTGCTTATAAGGAGTAGTATGTTTAATGCATGTAAGTTTCAACTTCTTCACAACGTATGAACTTACCACATTAGTACCACTTTTACTATCAATAATTATAGAACACATATTACCATTTATCCCATACCTTATATGAAACATATTTTCTCTCCTTAAATTAGTTACGGTCAATTCAATCTCTTTTAATCGTTTAATCAACACTATTGATGTCGTTTTGAGTTCAAGATTCAATTTCTTTACTTGTTGAGACATCTCAAAAAAATATCAAAGAAACAAATATCTCTCAATTTAGCTTTCTCTCTCTTTTATAATTGATCTCACTCTCTCTTGCCTTTTTCCACTCAAAATACAAGGTGGAATTTAAGCTCCATTGAATTTCATAGTTGGAATAATTTTGTGGACTGTTTTTATTGTTCCACTTGGTGTATTCATTACGGTTTTTTGTTTTGAGAAGTAAGATTCTTTTCCTTATTGGTGATGAATACGAGAGAAAGCTATCACAACATTTAATGATGAAGAGTATATAGCAGTTCAATTAAAAGAAATTATATAGCAGTCCAACTAAGGCCTCATTTGCTTTCATAAAGATTAAGACGTTTGAATATGAATGAACATCTTAATATTAAGATGTGCATTAAAATTGAGATGTCAGAATCTGAATGAACATGTGAATATTAAGATGTACTTTCTAGGTCTGAATACTGAATCATTAATATTATTTGTTTTCAATATCCGAATGTGCATAATTTTTATTTTTTTAAAATTAGCAATTAAACAATATATCAATTAAAGTTATAATACAAAATAAAGATAACTTCCTCCAAAAAAATGTTTCAAGAACAAAATTATAAACCACCCCTCCCTCACTCAAAAAATATGATTTGGTTGTCTTTTGAAACAATTTTTTTCACAAGAAACAATGATAACTTCTTCCGAAGATGTTTTAACAGCAAACGAATTGTGATAAGAAGAGTTCTTCATAAATATCAATTCACCTTAGAATATTATATGTATTAAAAATATTAGATAAATACTTGTAAAATATTATGAAAACTTACTTATAAAAGAAAAAAAATGGTATTTGGTTGGAAAAGGAGAGGAAGAAACTTGAAATTTTGTGGAGAAGAGAAGCGAGAAAGAAGAGATTTTTTTTTATGAAACAACACTTATTATTTTAATAGAGTCTGAATGGTTACAAGACTCTGTTAAAGACCTGATTCATTCAGACTCATTAAGAGCTTTTAAACAAAAGAAACAAATAAACTTACTGGGTTGAGTATGAATGATTAAGATTCATACCTAAAAGTCAAACACAATTAATGGGCTGAATCTGAGTGATAAAGATTCAGATCTCCAATAAGTGAAAACAAATGAGGCATAAATGTTATGTCACTAAATGATTTGAATAGAAGGAAAAGTTATAAATATTTCAGGTATAATATGGATTAACCCATTTCCAACCCGCACATTTACCGCCCAGTCCATTTTCTACCCGCATAAAATATGGAGTGATGGGAGAGAAACGCAGCTTCAACATAACAGTTAGAGCACAAAGCAATGTTGAAAGGAGAAATGAGTTTTCCTTTGGTTGGTACACATGGAGTAATGGAGTCCATGTGGTTCGAAGTCCAACTGCAGTATCATCCGCGTAATTATATTATGCATTTCTTGCTCATGCAGATGATCGGATTTGTATTATGTAAAATAAAGAAATAACTATATATCTTTTTGCTATATACCTCTTTGTAAAGATAAATGTTTATTGATTTCAGACAATGATTAAAGTTTACAAGTCTAAAAGGATAATAATGATTGTCCTCCCAATGTTTTTGCAGCTCAGCTACTAAAGGGTGTTATACTTCAGATGTTCCCACCGATCTTCCCTTTGGAGAAAGTAGGGAGGGACTTTTTAAGATTACTACAAAATTGAGTTCAACTAAAGTAATAAAATGAGTGATTTACTAAAGGCACTTTCTCGATCATTCAATGGACTGAATATGGTTCCTTGCAATAAATTGACTGGTTTTGCCATACTAAAATAAACTGTAGTAGTTGGGGAAAAAATGGCACTACATATGGAAGCGTATTACATGAACTTTTTACCTAGATATACCAATAGGTAACATGGGTGTGAGCACTTCACTTTTGTTTTCTTTTCCAAAAATAATGGTTGTTCGGGACCAGATTGCGCACATCACAACTATACCACCAAGTACCTATTACCTCTAGCAGTACCAAGTAACTCTATCTAAAAATGCTTAGGTAGATAGCAAGAAACAACTTAGCATTTTTGGGGGCCAGCTTGCGCACATCACAAATATATATATATTATGACTGTGTTGTTCGGACATGCTTTTGCGCACCTTGACTAAATTCGCGAGAGACCTACCACCCTCCACAATAACAAGTACTAGGTAACTCGGTCCACGAAGGCTAGGACACATGGGGACCTAGGATTCTCGATCACTTTAGTCTCCACTGAGTTTTGAACCTCAGACCTAGGATTCTCAACCACTTTATTGAACATTAGGCCACACCCCTAGGTCCCAAGTAGGATTCTATAGACTAATCATTTTCCAAGAAGGAGGCATGTGCTATAAAAGAGACCACTCTCAGTTTTATCGTTCAAATGATGAAGATTGTCTAGCTTACAAATAGCACGATAAAACTAATATGAACCTAAATATAATCTAACTCTACCATAAAAGTGCTCATATTTTTGCATCAAGGTATCACTAGTTATGTCGTCGCCTAAACTAAAGGAGGCTACTGAATGTGCGATTCCACACGCCAATGATAAGGGACTCCATATCAGGACTAAAAGATACTCCTGATGTCTCACCAAATAAATCAATTTCTTGCTATACCTCATATCTATATTTTAAAAGAAAATGTGGATAAATTTTATAGGCTCTTCCATACCCATAAATCTTCCATTAGACGTGTAGCAGATTGACCGAATAGATCCAAGATTACCCATTAAAGTAGAGACTAACTTTGACAAGTTCCGAATATTCAATATTTTGCACATTTTATCCTAGTTCAAGTTTCAAACAATGAGTAGTCCACACAAAGGATAAAAAACATTTATGTTCTTGGAGTCAACAAAAAAACCTATCGCAATCAACAAGCAAAAAACAATCTTAATAAAAAAAATCCCCAAGATCATTTAGTTGGAGTGTGATATGTCCTACCAACAAGGATATGAAGTTGATTACGTAGAAGATGAATATGAAATAGAAGAACTAGATTATTTTATTGATGAGTTCCAAGGTGTAGACTTGGGTGGCTTTGATTCGGATGTAAATGTGTTGCAAGGCATAGACTTGGATGGCATTGATTTGGATGTAGATGATCTCTTAGCTATAGACTTAAGTGGCTTTGAAAAGGTAACGAAGGGCAAAGATCTTCAATGGATCCCCTAGAAAGGGTTACCATAACCAGGGAGATAATTAGGCAAAGAAGACTACAATGCTATCAGAACTATGAAAATATTCCTCAATCTAGTGAGACATCAGAAAATGGAGTGCAAAACCACAAAGAAAGATAATTTATACTATGATTTCAGATGGAATGCAATATCCGTTACATCGATTTCCTCTCATCCCCGACTGAGGAATTTGGTTTGGACATCTTCTAAGCATGATGTGTACCTGATGTCTAATTTTTTTCCAGTCATCTATTACATTAACGTCCACTCACCCCCAGTTGATGAAGTTGGTCTGGGCACCTTCTAAGCATTATATGTACCTGATGTCTCATTTTTCTGTCATTCACGGGTCATCATTGACTTGGCGAAAACTGAAATTCTCAATTTATAAGGGCATGTAGCACCACTCAAGAAAAATCTTGAAATCCTTTTAGAGGGATTTATGGAGACATGAGTAAGTACTCTTCCTATGAAAGATAAGTTGCTTGTAACTGCATATTTCAAGGATAACTTATTGTCAAGTATTTAGATAAGCCTAGATTTTTCTTTTTTTCTTGTCTACCTAAGTTGATGATGCCATTACCACTGGTATTGAGATTAACAACACTATCAGTGGTGCACTTCATTTTATAGCTTCATATAATAATTCTAGAGTTAGAGATTTTGATTTCAAGAAATTTCAATTGTCTAACCAATTCCATTTTCCCTAGCTAGTGAATCATAGATCACTTAGCCCTGATGACAATCTCTAACTCTAGGATGGCATCACTTGCCATGGAATTTGGAAATGATTAGATAGTTGAAATTTCTCCAAATCAAAATCTCTAACTCTAGAATCATTATTTGAAGTTGTAACATGTAGTGCACCACTGATAGTGTTGTTAATTTCAATAGCATGGCAGTGACATAATCGATACACATTGGTCGAGAACACAATCAAACTCCAAAATTATCTAAATACTTGATGATTAGTTCTCCTTGTAATCTAGAAGCAACAAGCAACTTATCTTTCACAACAAGAATACTTACTCGGGTATCCATAAATGCCTCTTACAGGCTATTAGGGTGTTTCTCGGGTGGCGCCATATGCCTTGATATATGGACAATTACATTTTTTGTGTAGGTCAATGATGACTAGTGAATGATAGAAAAATGAGACATCAGAAGGTGCCTCGACCAAAATCCTCAGTTGAGGGTGAGAGAATGTTGATATAAAGGATCTTGTAGTCACAATGAATTCATAGTATAAACAAACACCCTACCCTAGAAAGTTGTCATAAATTGATGCACGGTGATATGTCTGGCTGAGTTTTCTTCCGCTGAATATGGGATTCATGATTATATCATTGAATCTACTTTTGTTAATATAACCATTGGCCAAATGGGTGGAATATATTAATCATAGCCTCCTTCTAGTAGCGAAAGCTCTTTGGTTCTCTACCAGGATCGTAGAAGTTGCAATACAATGTGAGAAATATTATTGAATTGCATATCTACATTTTAACATTGAGATCATATCTATAGATACTACATTAGACTCCTTTTTCAACTAGTTCACTACAGTACAATCCTTTTTCCAAGTAGGATTATATATTTTTATTTTTATATTATGATAGCGATGATCGAATCAGTGCACCTAGACTAAATTTACAAGACACCTACCACTACCCTAGCAACAAGTATCACGTAACTCTGTTCACCAAGGCAATGACAAATGGAAAGAATCACCTAGTGTTTTTGTATCCGCTGAGTTTAGACCCTGAGACCTAGGATTCTAAACCACTTCATTGACCACTATGCCACACCATAAGGTGAAAAGTAGGATTTTATGTACTAATCATTTTCCAAGTAGGTGGAATGTTTTATAAAGGAGACCACACTCAGTTTTATCATGCAAATGACAGAGATTGTCTAGATTACAAATAGCATGATAAAATAAATATGAACCTAAATATAATCCACTTCTACTCTTAGAGTTCTCATATTATTACATCAAGATATGAATAGATGTGTCATCGTCCAAACTCAAGGAGGCTACTAAATGTCTGATTCCACATGCCAATGATAAGGGACTCTCTATCAGAACTAAAAGACACTCCGTGAGATATATCTCACCGAAGAAATCAATTCTTACTCCACCTCATATCCACATTTTACATAAAATAAATGTGGACAACTTCTACAAGTTCTGTCATACCCATAAATATGCCATCACTCGTCTAGTAGATTCACCGAAAGCTCCATGGTTACCCTTCATATTAGTGACTGACTTAGACAAGTTTTGAATATCCCATATTTTTCATGTTTTATTCTGGTTCTCATTTGCAAAGGTTATGCCATCAAGACGTCACGTTGATGCAAATTAGTATTCCACATAAAAGAGAAACAACCTTTCCATTCATGGAGTCAATCAATAAACCTATCGCAATCAACATGTAGAAAACAAGCACCAAAAATTTACCTCACAAGATCATTTAGTTGGAGTGTAAAATGTGCCATCTATAAGGATATGATGTTGATTACGTATCAAAATAATATGAAATGAAAGTACTAGATGATTTCATTGATGAGTTCCAAGGCGTAGACTTGGGTGGATTTGATTCAGATGTGGATGAGTTGCAAGGCATAGACTTGGATGACTTTGATTTGGATGTAGATGAGTTTCTATGAATAGACTTAGGTGACTTTGATTCAGATGTAGATGTGACTACATGAATAAAAGAATGCAAGATATTTCGGTTGTTGAGGTAATGAGTATCAAAGGTATTCAAGGGGTCCCCTAGGAAAGGGTTACCATAATCAGGGAGACAACGAGGCAAAAAAGACTACAACGCTATCAAAACTATGAATATATTCCTCAATCTGGTGAGAAATTAGAAAAGGAATGCAAAACCATAAAGTAAGACGGTTTATACTATGATTTCAAATAAAATGTAAGATCTTTTACATCAATGTTCTCTTACCCTAGTTGAGTAATTTGGTTTGGGCACCTTCTAAGAATGATGTGTACATGATGTCTCATTCTTCTATCATTCATTGGTCATCATTGACATGCGCAAAAAATGAAATTCTCAATTTATCAGGACATGTAATGCCACTGGAGAATTATCTTGAAAGCCTTTTAGAGGGACTTAAGGAGACCTCAGTAAGCACTTTTGCTGTGAAAGATAAGTTGCTTGTTAGTAGTGGATTGCATGGAGAACTTATCATCAAGTATTTAGATAATCCTTTATTTTTCTTTTGTTCATGACGACGTATGTCGATGATTCCATTACCTCTTCTATTGAGATTAACAACACTTCAAGTGGTGCACTTCATTTAATAGCTTCAAATAATGATTCTGGAGTTAGAGATTTTGATTTGGAGAAATTTCAATTGTCTAACCTTTTCCATTTTCCCTAGCCAGTGAATCATACATCAGTCAGCCTTGATGGCAATCTTTAACTCCAGGATGGCATCACTTTCTAGGGAAACTGAAAATGTTTGGACAGTTGAAATTTCTCCAAATTGAAATCTCTAACTGCAGAATTATTATTTAAAGCTATAAAATGAAGTTCACCACTAACATTGTTAGTAATCTCAATAGCAAGGGCAATGTCATCATCGTCATATGTCAACCGAGAACAAAAGCAGACTCTAGGATTATCTAAGTACTTGACGATTAGTTCTCCTTGAAATCCATCAACAATTAACTTTTCACAGTAAGTGAGCTTAATCGGGTCTCTGTAAATCCATCTAAAAGGCTTCCGGGATGTTTCTCGAGTGACACTACATTGCCTGATAAATTGACAATTTTAGTTTTCGCGCATGTATGATGACAAATTTATGTGCATGGTAGAGCTAGTAGAATTTGTCCACATTATTTTTCATGTAGAATGTGTAAATCGTAGTTAAAACAAGAACCCTATCCTTGGAAGTCATCAGAAATTGACGCACGGTGATTTGTCTGGTTGAGATTGCTTCCCCTGAATATGGGATTCATGCATATGTCATTGGCCCTAGTTTTGTGAACATAACCATTAGCCAGATGGGCTTCATATATTGGTTATAGCCACCTACCAGCAGCGGAAACTTTTTGATTTTCTACCAAGATCATAGAATCTCTGATACAATGTGAGAAATATTGAAGAAAATATTATTGAATTGTGTATATACATTATTACATTGAGATCCAATATATATATATTACATCAGATTTCTTTTTCGACTAGGACACAACAGTACAATCATTTTCCTAGTAGGATTCTATATTTTTATATTATTTTATGATTGCGGTGTTCGGACTAGCTTTCGTACGCCTCGACTAAATCCACAGGATAACTACCACCTCACCCAACAATAGTGTAACACCTCGTATCCTAGATAGACCAAAATGCAGATTTTGAGAAGTTACAGGTGCAACTTACGGTTGCCATCCACGGACCGTAGGTCAGACCACGGCCCGTGCTGGTGGTCCGTGGTTCACCACTGCAACCCCTCCCTAACCCAGCTCAGAAAAATTGGCTAAGTCTCGACCCACGGACAGACCCACGGTCCGTAGGTCAGACCACGGTCCGTGGTCTGTGTCCGTGGATCAAGACCTCCTTTACCCAGCCTCTGACATGGACTACGGTCAACCAGCACGGACCGTCATTCGATCCATGGTGCGTAGGTCTGACCGTAAGTAAGGGTCAACAGCCAGTTAGCTGAAAATTGTTGATGGGTCAACTTCAGATGGTCATAACTTTTATCAGAAAAGGAATTATGTGTCCCATTACCTATGATATGATAGATAATTGAATCATCTTTCCAACTCCACCGAGGTTGCTAAAATCCAGCCTTCGAGTGAAAAGTTATGCTCGTTTTAGTGAAGCCCTGTTGGGCAGACTTGATCGACGGACCCAATCAACGGACCGTCGATTGATTGACGGCCCGTCAGTCCAATCCGTCGATCACTCCGAGAGAAATTAAGTCAAAGGTCTTTTGGTCTTTTCCTTTTTCATTTAACCCCTAAGATACGTCGTTTAGACCCTAAATCATGAGATTTTAATCAGTTTAAGCCTAGGAACATAACTAGAACTTACCTAAGTCAAATCATTAATTAAACTTAGAAGAATTAGAATGCTAAGAGGAGAAAATAGGTCAAAAACCCTAGTTCAAGAACGAAACAAGTTTCCTTCAGTTCCAGCCCCGAAATCGAAAGATTTCTCCGTGGAATTCGTCACCAGGTATGTGGGATTTCACTAGTGGGTTCCTTTCGCCCATTGGGTCCCTAGAATTCAGTCAGTTTCTTGATTCCCTTATTATGAATAGA
>JAJOOO010007379.1:0-25594 GCA_029582685.1 Solanum piurae
ACTTCCTCATCTAATTCTTCCTCAAAATTAGTAAAACATCTATTTAAAGTTTCATGATCTACTTCATTTTTGGAATTAAATTCAATAGGTCGTGAGTCCTGTATAAAAGAAGTTTCATCAACATGAGTATAATCATTAGTATTAATTCTAAATCTAGGAGGTGGAAATTTTTTAGAATTAGAACTACTTCCTCCTCCCCTATTATTTTTTCTTTCCGACATTGGTCTTTTACCACTATATTTTTCCGAATTCATGTTCAAGTTTAAAATAATTAATATTATGAAAAACAAGCAAGATAATATAAAAAAAAAAAAACTTAATTAATAAACAAATAAAAAATTAAAGTTGGAACGAATGTACCGAACGTCTACGTAAAAGTAGACGTATAACCAAAGCCGGAATTGAGAGATGCCAATTGAAGCTTCCGATTTACTTCAAATAAATCTCCAAAATCCGAACTCCAAGACAATATCACAAAATAATAATTATGAAATTATGAGAGATTGAAAATTGAAAGATTTTGTAAGATGTTAATGAGATAATTTGTGAATTTGTGATTTAAATAAAAGAATATGGGTATATTTATAGTGTTAAGGGGTTAGAGAGGGGTGGGGGGCTGTTTTGGGCCCCAGCCCAACGGCTCAATTTAAACGTTCACTTAAAAAAATAAAAAAAAATATTAAATGACCGTTGAACCGGTTCAACCGGACCGGAACCGGTTCTTACCGGACCGGATCAACCGGATAAAAAACCGGGTTGTGTTTCGGTACCGGTTCCGGTACCCTTAAGACCGGTTCCTTACCGGTTCAACCGGTACCGGACTTACCGATACGGGAACCGGACCGGTCAAAAATCTGTCCGTTTGCCAGCCTTAGTTCTTACCCTAAATTTTTTACACTAAGAAATTTGAACTTTTAAGCTCTTTGAAAGAAACATTTTTACACCCAAATGTTTGCAATTTTGAATTTGCTATAGCAAAAGAATGACCTGAAAATAGTCATTAAAACTATCTACTAGTGAAGAAATTTTAAAATTTTTCCAAGTCATATATTATGAAAACATTTTGTATCCCATAAAAAATGTAAACAAGAACTGAAGCAACTTGAATTTCATATATGTAGCAAAAACAATTAGAATTTTGATTGCTTCTATCCCATCAACTGGAGCAAGTGTTTCATCGTAATCATTTCCTTCTTCCTGATTATACCCCTGCACTACTAACCTTGACTTGTTTCTTGTAATGATACCATGTTCATCAAGCTTGATTTTGAAGACCCACCTAGGATAGTAATGGCTCTGTTTGGAGGTCGAGGACCAGATGTCATACTTTACTCCTTTCAAACGTTCCTGTTGCATTGAGTTTACCCAATATTCATCTTTCAAAGCGTCCTTGATATTCTTGGGTTCAAAGTGGAGATAAAGGCTAAGAATGCAACTAGATTTCATGTCTTTGATCTAGTGTGCATTCCAGAATCCAAGGGAGAAACAAGGTTGTCTATGAGATGAGAGGAATGATGTTTCCATCCTGCTTTCCTTGTAGTCTCTTGGTCATGTTCAACAACTTGTTTATAGGCTTCAAATATTTCCTCAGTAGCATCTCCTTTGTCAGCAGTATCCCCTTTGTCAGCAGTATTTGAAGAGATGTGGGGACCTGGTTCCTGTGCAAATTTTGTATCTTTTTCATCACTTGGAACATTTTCTTAAGCGGTTTCTTGCACAAAACTGTTTCTCTGGATCTATAGCAATTCTTCAAGTTGAAATTCCTTTCTTTCCTCAAGACTGTTTATTCCACCAGATTCATCAAAGATGACATGTACACTTTCTTCTATGCACAGAGTTCTTTTATTGTAGACTCTGTATGATTTGCTTATAGAACAGTAACCCACAAAGATTCATTAATCGTTTTTTGGGTCAAACTTGTAACATCTCGCACCTGGAAACGACTATAAAGAGTTTAAAATATGCAAATATTGATTTTTGGAAAGAATAAGGAAATCTGGAAATTTTGTCTAAGTTAAGAAAGTGAGTTTTTGGCCATTTTCAAACGGCCATAACTCCTAGATCAGGAGGAGTTAGGAGCATATCTTGATATGTATGGAAATACCTTGGAGAGATATTTCCAACGCCGCCAAGATTGCACGACTTTGACATCGTATGAGTGAGATATGCCTTTCGGAAGTTGGGCTGTTGGATTGAGGAAAGTTCCAATCCGGAATTAAGGAAGGGCAAAGTAGTCTTTTCTCTAATTAATATCCTAATTCATTTTAGGGATTTATTTGGGGTAAAATCTTATTTTGGTCAGATTAGAATAATTAAATTCACGCTTAGGTCTTGGAGAAAAGAGAAAGGAAGAAAGAACGGGAGAAGAAACCAAGAATTCACCAAGATCATCCAAGTTTGCTAGTGGAATTCGTCGGGGGTGATTCCTATTAAGGTATGTGAGATCTTTTCGTGTTGGGTTAGTTCACCCGCACACCGACTTGTTTCAATTCAGCGATTTGGAGTTGTTTGAATGTTAAGAAAGTGAAGTTCTTGAAGAACATTGTTGAATTCTTGTTGGTTGATTGTTGAAGGCCTAGTGTGGATTTGTTTTGTGTTTTCAGGTTGTTTTCCGAGTTAAATCTATTGGTTATTGAGGGTACTAATGATCCTAAGTTTTTGGAGAACGAACCATGGAAGTTGGGAGGGTTTAGAGATGAAAAACGAAAGAGAAAAGTCCGAGTTTTCTGGGCAAGGGGTTGGGGCGCCGCGCCTCTCAGAGCGCCCCACTTCAGAGTCTGAAGTTTGGGCTCTGGGGCGACGTGCCAGCCAGAGCGCCACAACTTCAGCTCTGAAGTTTGTGCTCTGGTGCCCCACGCCTCTCAGAGCGCCAATGACGCCAATTCACCCCATTCTTCCCCCATCTTTTCGTACTAGTTTCTAAGCGATGTACCTACGTTTTCTAGTTGAATCCAACACTCTAAGGTACATCTAAACATCATGAAATCATCCATAAACATGAGATCATGAACCTTGAATCCATAATCCAATTCAAGGAAAGTTAAGATCAAAGTCAAAGAAGTTAAGAGTCAAGTCTAGAAGTTAAGAAGCAAGTCAATGCAAAGTTTCTTAAAGTTTTCAAGAGTCTTTAACAAACGTTTTAACTTCTTTTTAAGGCTCAAGTTTCAAGTTAAGCAAAGAGTAAAGAGTTGAGTTCATTTCTCAAAAAGCTATAAGGGGACTAAGTATTCCCAAAGAGTTTATAAATGTTTTCACATTTGAGCAAGAAAGGGAACATCGATTCCAAGAGAGCTTTTAAGCTAAGTTTTGAGTAATTATCTCAAACCAAAGAACGAGTTTTGTTTTTACAAACATATGACCTAAGTAGATTTTGGGAGAAGTATTGAGCACCGATATGGGGATGTGAGTTCAGATAACTCAAGTCTCCATAAATCATGTAGCCATCATGGGTAGTAAATGATCATACTTTTTAGATGACTCCTTAAGATTCTTTTAGCATAGACTAGTGGATCCACTAAGTTAACCGTTCTATATGACGGCAGAGTATAGGACAGTTCTGGCAGCGTGGGCAAGATGATGTATCACCACTAGTGGTGGTCGGTTAGAGAATCTCCCACAAAAGTTATATTACTTTTATGTATAAGTAAAGTTGAGTTTGTTATTGCTTTATCTTTAACGAACTAAGTTGTTTACACTGTTTTACAAGCTTATTATATATTGCATGTGTCTTATTGTGTGACATCTTGCAATTTGAAATAACTATGAAGAGGCTTGAAATTGGAAAGTCATTTTTGGAAAGAATTCAAATCTGGAAAATTTGGTTAAGTATGGGAAAAAAAGAGTTTTTGGTCAACTTTGAACAGTCATAATTCCTAGCTCAGGATGAATTAGGTGTATTTCCAGCTATGTTTGAAAAGACCTTGGAATGATCTTGCCTCGCCGTGGAGTTTGCTCGATTCCGAGTTCGTATGAGTGAGTTATGCCCTTTGGAAGTTGGGTTGTTGGCACAGGGAAGTTCATCCGAATTTGTTAGGGTATTTTGGTCTTTTCCCTAAACATTTCTTTTGGTTATATTAAGGGTTTAGACTGATTTTAAATCAGTTTTCCCTTTTAAAAAGTGAGAGTTAGGGTTCTTGAGAGAAAAGGAGAAAAAGAAGCAAAGTCCGTAAAGATCGTCGTGGTTTTCGTCGGGGGTGATCCCTATTAAGGTATGTGAGATCATAGTGTTGGGTTGGTTCATTCCCCCACACGCCAAACTCGTTTTAATTTCCGAGAAAAGATTTGGTTTTGTTGTTGAAGTCTTGTGGTTGTGTTGAAGTTCTTGTTGATTTGGGACATGTTTCCGGTTGTGTTTTCGAGTTGAATCTATTGAATGTTGAGGGGTTTTATGATTCTAAGTGTTTGGGGATGGAACCTTTGAAGTTAAGGTGGTTTAGAGTTGGAAAAACAAGGGAGAAAAGTCGAGTTTTCTGGGGAAAGGGCTGGCGCGTCGCGCCAGTCAGCGCGACCAAAAATGGGTTCTGAACTTTCACCCTTGAGGCGCCGCGCCTACTAGTGCGCCTCAACAGCCCTTCTGAACTTTGAGGGCTGGCGCCCTGCGCCTCTCAGAGCGCCAAGAATGTCAATCCTTCCTATTCATTCCCCACTTTTTCATACATGTTCCTTGGTAATGTACCTATGTTTTATAGTTGTTTTCAACACTCTAAGGTACACCTAGACATCAAGAACTCATCCATAGACATGAGATCATTACCCTTGAATTCATATATCCAATTCGAGGAAAGTCAGGATCAAAGTCAAGTGAAGTTATAGTCAAGTCTAGAAGTTAAGAAGTAAGTCAAAGCAAGTCTTTAAAGTTTTTCTAGAGTCTTTATTGAACGTTTTAACTTCATTTTAAGACTCAAGTTTCAAGTTAAGCCAAGAGTATAAAGTTGAGTTCATTTCTCAAAAGTTATTAGGGAACTAAGTATTCCCAAAGAAGTTTGTAAATGTTTTTACATTTGAGTAAGAAAGGAACTATGTTTTCCAAGAGAGCCTTTGGGCTAAGCTTTGAGAAATTATCTCAAACTAAAGAAAGATGTGTTTAAAACACTTATGAGCTAAAGTATTTTTGGGAGTAGTATTGAGCACCGAATTGGGGACGTGAGTTCATATTAACTCAACTCTCCATAAGAACCATGTAGCCAACATGGGACTTAACAAGTCATTCATTTTAGATGATCACGTAAGTTAAGCTAGTGAATCCACTAAGTTAAGTAAGGTCCTATATCACGACAAGGTATAGGATGGTCCTTGGGCAACGTGGGGTAAAATGTTGTATCATCACTAGGGCTCATAGTGGTGGTTGTCGGTTAAAGAATCTCCCACTAAAGTTATTACTTTTATATAAGTAAAATTGAGTTTGTTATTGTTTTATCCTTAATAAACTAAGTTGTTTACACTGTTTTACAAGCTTTATATATATTGCATGTGTCTTATTGCTTTATATTGAGTTCAGTTATTCATGAGTTGAACAGAGCCAAGGTAAGAGTTCCTTTGTATTCCTTTCGAGCTTAAGTTGTTGTTTAGCTTTCCAGCTCGCATACTCGTACATTCAATGTACTGATGCCAGTTGGCCTGCATCTTATTATGATGCAGACGCAGGTACCCAGGATCAGCATCCAGCATGCCGTTGATCCAGCTGAGCACTCCAGAGTCAGTGGTGAGCCTCCTTGCCTTCTAGAGGACTCTGTTATTTTGTGTTCCTAGTTTTGTTTTATTAGAATGTTGCGGGGTGTGTCCCAACATCCATCTCAGTGTTATAGAGGCTTCATAGGCAGTCAGTCAATTAGTATTGAGTCTCTCATATATGTATATATATAAATATTCTATTTTGAGACACGAGTTGCATTTTGGCCAGATTTTATCAGTTAGGTTGTTTTATGACCTTTCATTGCATTGAGTTATTCTATTGAGTTAAGTTTCCGCTGAGTTAAGAAAGCCTGGCCAAGGGTTCGCTTGGGGTCATCAATGGTCTTCGAGTGCCGGTCTCGCCCAGGGTGTAGGCTCGGGGTGTGACAAACTTGGTATCAGAGCACAGAGTTCAAAAGTCATAGGGATTCTATGAAGCCGTGTCTATAGAGTCCTAGTTATCGGTGTGAAGCGCGCCACATCTATAATTGGGAGGCTACGACACTTAGGAAGATTTCTCATTTCTTTCACACTCATCTCGCGCGTTAGAGTTTATCTCTAAAAATTTTCTTTATAATTCATGCTTGCGCGTGTTTCATATAGTCATGCCTCCATGAAGAGTTGGTAGAGGGCCTCTTCCTAGACGTTATGTTGAGGAGCAAGAGTTACCTTATGCACCTGGAGTGCAACATCAAGGGGAAGTTTCTAATGCTGAGTTCAGAGAAGCAATTAGGATTTTGAGTCAAGCTGTAACTAATCAGATTGGTCAACAAAGGGGAGCTCGACATGAAGGAGATGACACTTCAAGGATTCATGAGTTCTTGGGGATGAATCCTCCGAGTTTCATGGGTTTGAGCACTACTGAGGATCTAGAGAACTTCATTGAGGAGCTGAAGAAGACATTTGATGTGATGCATGTGGTAGATATTGAGCGAGTTGAACTAGCTACGTATCAATTGAAGGATGTTGCTAGAACTTGGTTCGACCAGTGGAAAGGGGGCAGAGCGGATAATGCACCACCTGCGAGTTGGGCCTGTTTTGAGGAAGCTTTCTTAGGGTGTTTCTTTCCTCAAGAATTGAAAGAGGCCAAGGTACGTGAGTTCCTCACACTTAAAGCAGGAGTTTATGAGTGTTTATGAGTGTTCATGAGTATGGGTTGAAGTTCACCCAACTGCCGTTATGCTCCGGAGATGGTTGCGGACATGAGGAGTAGAATGAGCTTACTTGTTGCTGGGCAGTCTCGTTTGTCGAGTAAGGAAGGTAGGGCTGCGATGCTTATTGGGGACATGGACATATCAAGGTTTATGGCTTATGTGCAGCAAGTTGAAGAAGAGAAGTTAAGGGACAGGGAAGAGTTCAGAAATAAGAAAGCTAAGACCAGTAATGAGTCCGGGCAGCAGAAAGGTAATGCGAACCGTTCATTCTTTCAGCAAAGGCAAAAGGGACCTGCTCCATCATCTGCTAGAGCATCTGCACCCAGATACAGAGGTGAATATAATGGCCAGAATTCGAAGGACTTCAAGGCTAGACCAGCACAGTCTTCAGGTAGTGTGGCACAAGGAGGTAGTTTGATCCCTGCATGTGCTAGATGTGGTAGAACCCACCTGGGTAAATGTCGTGATGGCCAGACATTTTGTTTTAAGTATGGACAATAGGGTCACTTCATGAAGGAGTGCCCTAAGAACAAGCAAGGTAGTGGAAATCTGGGCAGTAGGGCCCAATCTTCATCAGTTGCTCCCCCAGACAGGATGACACCTAGAGGAGCTACTTCTAGTACCGGCGGAGGAGCAAACCGCCTCTATGCAATCACCAGTCGCCATGAGCAAGAAAATTCTCCAAATGTTGTCACTGGTATGATCAAAGTCTTTGCTTTTGATGTGTATGCTTTGCTAGACCCAGGAGCAAGTTTATCTTTTGTAACTCCTTATGTTGCAAATAAGTTTGATGTTCTTCCTGAAAGACTTTGTGAACCCTTTTGTGTTTCTACACCTGTTGGGGAGTATATTCTAGCAGAAAGAGTCTATCGTGATTGTCCCGTTTCCATCAATCGCAAGAGCACCATGGTTGATTTAGTTGAGTTAGACATGGTAGATTTTGATGTCATTCTGGGTATGGATTGGTTTCATGCCTATTATGCATCAATAGATTGCAGAACTCGAGTGGTCAAGTTTCAGTTTACGAGTGAGCCAGTCATAGAGTGGAGTAGTAGTTCAGCAGTGCCTAAGGGTCGTTTCATTTTGTACCTTAAGGCGAGAAAGTTAGTTTTGAAGAGTTGTGTCTATCACTTAGTCCGAGTTAATGACTCTAGTGTTGAGATACCTCATTTTCAGTCAGTTCCTATAGTAAGAGAGTTTCCAAAAGTTTTTCCTGATGATCTACCCGAAGTTCCTCCTGAGAGAGAAATAGATTTCGGCATAGACATCATTCTAGATACTCGTCCTATCTGTATTCCTCCATATAGAATGGCACCAGCAGTGTTGAAAGAGTTGAAAGAGCAGTTGAAAGATCTCCTAGATAAGGGTTTCATTCGACCAAGTGTCTCACCTTGGGGCACTCCGGTCTTGTTTGTGAGAAAGAAAGATGGTTCCCTTAGGATGTGTATAGATTACCGCCAGTTGAACAAGGTTACCATCAAGAATAAGTACCCTCTTCCGAGGATTGATGATCTTTTCGATCAGGTTCAGGGTGCCACTTGTTTTTTAAAAATCGACCTCAGATCAGGCTATCATCAATTAAGAGTAAGGGAATGTGATATTCCAAAGACAACTTTCAGAACCAGATATAGTCATTATGAGTTTTTGGTCATGTCTTTTGGTTTGACCAATGCACCGGCATCATTCATGGACCTTATGAATAGAGTTTTCAAACATTATTTAGATATGTGTGTTATCGTTTTCATTGATGACATACTAATCTATTCAAGAAATGAAGAAGATCACACTAGTCGTCTCAGAATAATTCTTCAGACTTTGAAAGATAAGGAGTTGTATGCCAAGTTCTCTAAGTGTGAGTTTTGGATTAAGTCTGTGGCATTCTTAGGCCACATTGTATCTAGTGATGGAATTAAAGTTGATACTCGGAAAATTGAGGCCGTGCAAAATTGGCCTAGACCCACATCTCCAACTGAAATTAGGAGTTTCTTGGGTTTAGCTGGCTATTATAGAAGGTTTGTAGAGGGGTTCTCGTCTATTGCATCTCTTTTGACCAAGTTGACTCAGAAGACAGTAAAATTTCAATGGTCTGAAGCTTGTGAGAAAAGCTTTCAGGAATTGAAAAAGAGGTTGATTACTGCTCCAATTTTGACTTTACCAGAAGGTACTCAAGGTTTTGTGGTGTATTGTGATGCGTCTAGAATTGGGTTGGGTTGTGTCTTAATGCAAAATGGCAAGGTTATAGCTTATGCCTCCAGACAGTTGAAGGTTCATGAGAAGAATTACCCAACCCATGACTTAGAGTTGGCTGCTGTAGTGTTCGCTTTGAAGATATGGCGTCATTACTTGTATGGTGTGCATGTTGATGTATTCACTGATCACAGGAGCCTTCAATATGTGCTTACTCAAAACGAGCTTAATCTCAGACAGAGGAGGTGGTTAGAATTACTCAAGGATTATAACTTGAGTATTCTTTACCACCCAGGTAAGGCTAATGTTGTTGGTGATTCCTTAAGCAAGTTGTCTATGGGTAGCACCGCTCATATTGAAGAAGGAAAGAGAGAGTTGGCAAAAGATGTGCACAGACTAGCACGCCTGGGAGTCAGACTTATAGATTCCACAGAAGGAGGAATAGCGGTGGCGAGCGAGGCCGAGCCATCATTAGTGTCAAAAGTGAAAGAGAAGCAAGAGCTAGATCCCATTTTGCTTGAGTTGAAGGCAAATGTTCGAAAGCAAAAAGTATTAGCTTTTGAACAAGGGGGAGATGGTGTTTTGAGGTATCAAGGTAGATTGTGTGTACCTATGGTGGATGGACTCCAAGAGAGGATTATGGAGGAAGCTCATAGCTCCAGATATTCCATTCATCCGGGTTCCACAAAGATGTACCGTGACTTGAGAGAAGTTTATTGGTGGAATGGCATGAAGAAAGGCATTGCAGAGTTTGTTGCTAAGTGTCCAAATTGCCAGCAAGTGAAAGTCGAGCACCAAAGGCCCGGTGGTTTGGCTCAGAATATAGAACTTCCGGAATGGAAGTGGGAGATGATCAATATGGATTTCATCACATGGTTGCCAAGGTCTCGTAGACAACATGATTCTATTTGGGTGATTGTCGATAGAATGACAAAGTCAGCCCATTTTCTGCCAATAAGGACTACCCATTTAGCAGAAGATTATGCCAGGTTATATATTCAAGAGATAGTGAGACTTCATGGAGTCCCAGTCTCTATTATTTTAGATAGAGGTGCACAGTTTATTGCACAGTTCTATAAATCTTTTCAGAAAGGCTTGGGTTCAAAGGTGAACTTAAGTACTGCCTTTCATCCTCAGACTGATGGGCAAGCAGAGCGCACTATTCAGACTTTAGAAGATATGTTGAGGGCTTGTGTGATCGATTTCAAAGGGAATTGGGATGATCACCTACCTCTCATTGAGTTTGCCTACAACAACAGTTATCACTCTAGCATCCAGATGGATCCATGTGAAGCTCTTTATAGGATAAGATGTAGATCTCCTATTGGATGGTTTGAAGTTGGTGAAGCAGGGTTGATAGGACCAGATTTAGTTTACCAAGCTATGGAGAAGGTGAAAGTGATTCAAGAAATGTTGAAAACGGCACAGAGTCGTCAAAAATCCTACACTAATGTTAGGAGAAGGGCGTTAGAGTTTGAAGTAGATGATTGGGTATATTTGAAAGTTTCACCCATGAAGGGGGTTATGAGGTTTGGTAAGAAGGGGAAACTTAGTCCCCGGTATATTGGACCTTACCGCATAGCCAAGAGGATTGGCAATGTTGCTTATGAGTTAGAGCTACCACAAGAATTAGTCGCGGTTCATCCGATATTTCACATCTCCATGTTAAAGAAGTGCATAGGATATCCTTCATTGATCCTACCAAATGAAAGTGTTAGGATCAAGGATGGCTTATCTTATGAGGAGATTCCTGTTCAGATTTTAGATCGTCAAGTTCGTAGATTGAGAACAAAAGAGGTAGCCTCAATCAAGGTCCTTTGGAGGAACCAATTTGTTGAGGAAGCTACTTGGGAAGCCGAAGAGGACATGAAGAAGAGATACCCACATCTCTTTGAATCTGGAGGAAATGCATATAAAGGTATTAATTTCCTTCTTAGTACCCTTTAACTTATAGTGAGCATGTTGTTGTTGTTGGCATTGTTGCTTGTTGGGTGTTTGCATTTGATGTTACTCCCTTAGCCTAGTAAGAGTAGCCTCATTCGAGGATGAATGTTCCCAAGGGGGAGATATTGTGACATCTTGCAATTTGAAATAACTATGAAGAGGCTTGAAATTGGAAATAGTCATTTTTGGAAAGAATTCAAATCTGGAAAATTTGGTCAAGTATGGGAAAAAAAATGAGTTTTTGGTCAACTTTGAACAGTCATAATTCCTAGCTCAGGATGAATTAGGTGTATTTCCAGTTATGTTTGCAAAGACCTTGGAATGGTCTTTCCTACGCCACCGAGTTTGCTTGATTCCGAGTTCGTATGAGTGAGTTATGCCCTTTGGAAGTTGGGTTGTTGGCACAGGGAAGTTCATCCGAATTTGTAAGGGTATTTTGGTCTTTTCCCTAAAAATTTCTTTTGGTTATATTAAGGGTTTAGACTGATTTTAAATCAGTTTTCCCTTTTAAAAAGTGAGAGTTAGGGTTCCTGAGAGAAAAGGAGAAGAAGAAGCAAAGTCCGTAAAGATCGTCGTGGTTTTCATCGGGGCTGATCCCTATTAAAGTATGTGAGATCATAGTGTTGGGTTGGTTCATTCCCCCACACGCCAAACTCATTTTAATTTCCGAGAAAAGATTTGGTTGTGTTGTTGAAGTCTTGTGGTTGTGTTGAAGTTCTTGTTGATTTGGGACATGTTTCCGGTTGTGTTTTCGAGTTGAATCTATTGTATGTTGAGGGTTTTTATGATTCTAAGTGTTTGAGGATGGAACCTTTGAAGTTAAGGTTGTTTAGAGTTGGAAAAACAAGGGAGAAAAATCAAGTTTTCTGGGGAAAGGACTGGCGCATCGCGTCAGCCAGCGAGCCCAAAAAGGGGTTCTGAACTTTCACTCTTGGGGCGCCGCGCTAAATCTATGTAATTTCCCCCAAAATTAATTCTTTTTTTTTAAAAATAAATAAATTATTACTCTGTTCATCTTTTTCCTTTAGCCCATATACTTAGCATCTGCTTCTTTAACCACACCCTGGGATACACAGTCCTTTTGGTTTCCTACCATGGCGGACTTTCAACTTCCCTAGGACTTTACAGGTTAATCCATCGGGGATACTAAGAAGGTAAAGAACTAACCATCTACTAAGAGTAAGTTTTAAACAGTCTATGAACAACATGAACATCGTAACATAGTAATGAACATCACATATTATACAATAATAACAATACATAAATATACATGCTTATTGGGAGAACTTACTAGATCTAGAAAGGTGATAACTACTTACATGATAATGGTCGGAATGAGGTTTCCCTTTCGGGAGTCCCCGGGTGACCTTGCAGTTATTTGCAGAAAAATAAACACTCACACTCTTTGTACACACACAACAACAAAACAAGCACTCACACTCTTTTATGTTCTAAAAGGGAAGGGGAATATGTAAACTATGAACTCTTTGTTGTATACTCTTTGACCCGTCTTCGTGTGATGGTATAATTTGGTTTGTATCAAATTGTAAAGTTTTTATTTTTTCTTGTAAGAACAAAATGTGCTGGGTCATTTTTTCTTTGTCTTTTTCTAGTTGCTCAATTGTTTGGTTAAGTCTTTTGAATCCCTCTGTCATTTAAGAGAAGTGGTCACAAAATATTATTTTGTCTGTGTCTTTTCGGATGTTGTACTGTAAGAATGGGGTTGTAGTTTGTCTTAGGGCTGGGCTTATAAAGTAGTTTGGTCCAAGATTCCCTCTTGCATAGTCTAATGCCTCGTTTAAATTATTGAATCCTTTGAAGAGAGGGGTTGGAAAGTCTTTGATTGAGTCTACTACTTCTATCTAGATAGTTCAACAAAAAATGATGCAACAAGGAGAATGAAATAACTCAACTTCAAACGACAAGAGTATCTTCATAATTAATATGTACTCATTTTCATAACCATAAAATATATTTTTGCAGCAACTTCTACTTGACAGGAAGTTCAATGATTTTTTGTTGCACAAACTACAACTTGCTGTTCAGAATCTGAAAAGTCTTACACTGTTGGAGAAAAAGTATTTGATCAAAACCTATTTGAAGAGATTAAACTACATTTAATAAGTACTCTTTCGTCTCCAATTTATTTAGTGTACTTTTATTTTTATTTAGTTTAATATAGAATGTTAGTTTTTCTTGGGGTGAGGACGCATCTTTTAGACCACAAAGTTAAAATAGATTTTTATATATTATACATATGATCCTTGAATTAAAAGTCTTCTTTGTTTTTAAAAATTTCATATCAAATTAAAATTAGACCAATCTATATCTATCTTTCTTATTTATCTATACTACCTAACTTAAAACACCAAATGTAGTTTATCTTCTATATTTTATGTGGTATTATATTTATTTATGTGTATTATATTATATTAAAGGAAGACACATTTTGACATTGAAGGGTTGTGACATTTTCGAAGAGTTATAAATTTTCCGATGAGTTGTGACGTTTTTGAAGGGTAGTGACTTCTCTACAGGGTTGAGACTTTTCGGAAGATTTGTAACTTTTTCGAAGGATTGCAACTTTTCTGAAGAGTTATGACTTTTCCGATGAGTTGTGACTTTTCTTAAGGGTTGTGACATCTTTTTGATAGGCACAATTAACAGTTTTTCATATAGTACCCTTTGTTGGCTATAAAACGATGGGCTTCCTCAAATTTTTAAACTACATTTAAAAAAAAATATTCATTATTCTTCTTCTTCTTCTTAAAACACCCTATTTAGTATATCTTCTATATTTTTATGATAAGGAACAATATGCACATACTATCCTCACATTTTTAAATTACGTTTTTTTATGTTTTCTATTCTTCTTTTCTTAAAACCCGAAGTTTAATTTACAGATGTTGACAATCTCAAAGGTCAGTGAAATTAGAACACTCCCTAACATGAATGTTAAATTAATCTAATAATCTAACTAAAAACATCAAATTTAGTATATCTTAATATTTTATAACAATATTTATTTATATTATATTATATTAAAAGTAAGAACACCAACAATACAATAATAAAAAAGTAATGCACTATAGAGAAGGGAAGAGAAAGTATATTTAAGAGGTGTTACTAAGATATTTTAAGAGTGACTAACCTTTTTTTTAATAATATTCACATTATTTAAAAAAATAGTGTGTTATGTTTGATATTCACGTGCAACGCACGTGCGTCAAAACTAGTATATATATATATATTCGTCACCTGAATTAATTTTTGTGTAATTCTAATATGGGGAGTTAATTAAGATATAATAATTGATTTTCAAAGTTGGATCAAAGAGTGGAATTACAAGATTTTAGTGGAATATCTTGTAGTTTATGTTGGGAAAAATACTACAATATTGATATTAGATTAGAATTATAAAGTAGTAAATAACTTATCACAAACACTGTGTTGTGGCAAGCCACTGCCTTGAAAGCGATTTCGGCTCGACTCCGGTGCAAATCGTTGTAGCCGGTCTCTCCCCAAGGTTCCACAGTTACTCTCAAACACGTGCACTCGTGGCAGAGAGTTTAGAGGTTGCTAAAAAACAATTGCCCAAAAATATTCTAAGGATAAGAAGAAAGGAGGAAAAAGTTTTTCTCTTCTTTTTGTTTATGTTGGTAGTGTTGTGTTATGCTCACTCAGGATACATCTTTATATAGGATTTACAAAGTAGGAGTTTCAAAGAGAAGAAGTAATTTCTAAGAAACATATGTGAAATGTTAATGGCATTAAAGGTCATTACATCACTTTTGTATTTGGAACGGATGTATCTTCTCCTTTGAAATGTATTTTACATTTGTCTCTTTGCATTACATTTAGTTAATAAAGTTAGAATAATTAACTCAACAATCCCCCACTAATCCAAAGATAAAGAGTAAGAACTAACTTTTGGACAAAATGAAGGAACATGTACTTAAGTGTCAATATTTTTCTATTTGAATTGACACGTAGTGATATGAGGCAACAACTTATTATCCACAAAGTGAAGTACTCTTGAACTGAGCAGATATGAATTGAGACCCTCATAACACATACCATATCCTTAAATTTAAGCAACCTCCGTGATACAAAGTGCTTTTATGGTCATGCACACACACACCTTGGGTCTTATGAGTGCTCTAGAAAGACGACCGAATTCTTTCATAAAAGGCGACCACACCATTACACTCACGTAGGTGATTCCATCAAGTCCATCTCAACTAGACCACCTTACGACTATAGAATAGTTAAGAGAAAAATAAGCTCAACCTTATTAAACACTGCCTCATGCCATAGGGATTGAAAATGTGATGTATATTGAGGCCTTACAGGTCCACCACACTACCTCAATCAATGTGTTTTAGTCCCATCCCCCTCGACGTTTCAAGGATTATTTTCCTTGTCAAGCCCTTGGTCACAGGATCTACCAAATTTCATTCAGACCATACATATTGCAAGGAAATTATACCCTATTTCAACAACTGTTAAACTGCACCATGTCTAATATGAATATGTCTCTTTTTTCCATTATACACACTATTTTTGGCAATTCCAATTGCTGCCTGTGAGTCACAATGAAGAGAGACTGGTGAAGCTTGTCTTCCCTACAATGGCACATCCGCCAAAAGCTTTCTCAGCCACTCAGCTTCTTGCCCTACCAACTCGAGAGCAATGAATTTTTAATCCATTGTAGAATGTGCTATACAAGTCTGTTCAGAAGACTTCCATGAAATAGCATCGTCACCCAAAGCAAACACATAGCCACTGGTGGAGCTAACTTCATCATTGTCAGTTACCGAGTTTGCATCACAAAAACCTTCTAAAACAACAATTTTTTTGTTAAAATGCAAACACCAATTCATAGTACCTCTCAAATACCTTAGCAAGCGATGAAGAGCATTCCAGTGTTCACTACTAGGATTATGAGTATATCTACTCAATCTACTAACATCATAAGCTACATCAGGCCGAGTATAGTTCATGAGAAACATTACGCTCCCAATTATTTTAGCATATTCAGTTTGAGAAACACTAGATTCTTTATTTTTCCTCAAGTTTATGGTAGGATCATAAGGAGTTCTCACTGGAACTACATCAAAACAATCAAACTTTTTCAATATCTTTTCAATGTAATGAGACTGACACAAAGAGAAACCATTAGCAGTTCTTTTGATTTTAACTTCTAAAATCACATCTACTTAACCAAGGTCTTTCATTTCAAATTTAGAAGACAAAAAGTTCTTGGTCTCATTAATAACATTCACATTAGGACCAAAGTTCATCTACATATAAACATATAATCATACAATATGAACCTATCACCTTAGAATAAACACATGTATCAAATGAATTTACAACAAAGTCATTATCCGCTAATGTGATATTAAATTTTTCATACCATTGCTTAGGGGCTTGCTTTAGTCCATATAATGAATTTCTCAATTTGCATACTTTATCCTCTTGTCCTGGAATCACAAACCCTTCAGGTTGAGTCATATAGATCTCTTCATCTAAATTACCATTTAGAAATGTTGTTTTGACATCCATTTGATGTACCACTAGATCATGAATAGCATCAAAAGCAATAAGAGTTCTAATGGTTGCTATTTTAGTCACAGGATAATATGTATCAAAGTAATCAACACCTTTCTTTTGGTTAAAACACCTAATCATGAGTTTAGCCTTATATTTATCAATTGTACCATCAGGTCTCAGTTTCTTCTTAAATATCCACTTGCTACTTATGGGTTTACAACCTTTAGGTAAATCATTCAAGTCACAAGTGTGATTGGAAACTATAGAGTTTAATTCACTTTTAATAGCTTCTTTCCAAAATATAACATCTATTAATCTCATAGTTTCATCATAAGCCTTAAGGTCTTCTTCTATTAAATAGATAGACACTAATTCATCATTTAAAATATTAATATCAAAATTTTCAGTTAAGAAAGTAGTGATAAAATCAAGACCAAAACTTGTCTCAATTCTACGTCTTTTACTCCTTCTAAGTTCATTTTCATGCTCATTAGAAATAACATTAGAAGAAGGCACAACATGAGAATTAACAGACAGATGTAGAAGCATTATTTTGCACATCATTCGACACATTATTTTTCAAAGGAAAAATATGCTTAAAAAATTCTGCATCTCTAGATTCACAAATAGAGTGATCATTGAGAGACATAAATCTATATACAACACTATTTTGAGCATAATCAATAAAGGTAGTATTAGAAGTCTTAGAACCAACATTTACTGTTTTAAAATCAGGTAGACCATCCTTTGCCAAACACCCTAACACTTTCAGAAATTTCAAGTTAGGAGGAAACCCTTTCCACAACTCATATGAGGTCTTGTTTAACTTTTTATGGGGGACTCTATTAAGAATATAGCACGCACACAAGACTACTCCTCCCCACATATTGTCAGATAGATTAGAGCTTAAAAGCATAGAATTCATCATTTCTTTCAGGGTTCAATTTTTTCGTTCGGCTACACCATTTTGTTGGGGAGTATAGGGAGCACTAGCCTCATGTATAATACAATTTATCCCACAAAAATCTTCTAGAGTTTTAGTATTATATTCACCGCCCCTATCAGATCTAAATCTCTTGATTTTGCTGTCTAATTGATTTTCCACTTCTACTTTGAATTTCAAAAACATGCTTTCAGCCTCATCTTTAGACTTAAGAAGATATACCTTAGTGTATCTAGAAAAGTCATCAACAAAAGTAATGTAATACTTTTTTCCACCTTTTCTAACAGTGTTCTTGAAGTATGCTAAATCTGAATGTATTAGTTCAAGTAATTCGGTCTTTCTACTAATAATAAATTTGAAAAGTTTCTTGGCATGCTTTACTTCTACACACACAGGACATTTAGAAAACTCGTCAGTTTTTATCATAGGAATTAATTCCACTTTCCTAAGTGTTTTAATAGAAGCAATGTTAATATGACCTAGTCTACCAAGCCACAAATTGATAGACTCAATAATATAAACCGAATTTGAAATACTTCCATTATTGACAATATCTTGAACAATATTCAATACAAATAATCCCCCACTAAGATATCCCTTCCAAAGAAAGTCTCCTGCACGAGAAATAATTATTTTATCAGCTTCAAAAAAAAGTTTAAGGCCTACTTTGTTGAGAAGTGCTCCGGAAAATAAGTTTTTACAAAGGGAGGGAACATACAAAACATTGTTCAAGGATAATGTCTTTCCAGAAGTTAATTTAAGTAAAACTTTTCCTTTACCCATTACCCATATATACGTACTCTCCATCAGTGGACTCCTCAAAGTCATGGAATAAATTCTTATTGGCACAAAAATGCTTTGAAGTGCCTATGTCTAGCACCTAGTCAGTTTTGTTAGCCACTAGATTTGCCTCAACGACTACAACAATAATCACTTCATTACCATCATCAAGATGAGCTTGGACATCACTTTGTCCTTCCTGCTTTGAGTCCTGCCCTTTTCTTTGATAGCACTTTGCAGCCTTGTGACCAACTTTTCTACAAACAAACAAGGACCCTTAAATTTTTGAATTTGACTCTCCGGCTTGTTGAATTGATTTTTCTTCTTCATATGTTCCTTTTTCGAGATTTTCTTCTGTTTGCCTTTGAACCTGTCTTTCACAATAGTACCAGAAGATTCAACAAGATTAGCCTTAGAAAAATTAAGAGAAAGTTCTTTCATCTTATCTTTGAGAAAGTTCTCCTTTTTAGTTCTCATATGACTAATAAGTTCTTGGAGAGTTAAGTTATTTTTCTTATGTTTTAATTGATTTCTATAATCACTCCAAGATGGTGGAATTTTTCAAGCAGAACATTAGCCTGAAATATCTCACACATCTTCATGTCCTCGTTGAGAACATCAACAGTCAAGTTCTCATATTTGTGAACCTGTTCCATTATTGGCTTATTATCAACCATTTGGAATTTAATCCACTGACCGACAACATATTTTTTCATTCCTGCATCATTAATACCATATTTCTTTTCCAAACTATCCCATATTTCTTTGACAAATTTATAGGTTAAAAATAAATCAAATAAAGGATTAGCCATATGATTTAGCAAATGTCCTCTCACAATTTTGTTATCCTTTTCAAACTTCTTTTTAACAACATCATCAACAACCATAACATTGCTAGAATCAGTAGTGGTGTTAGAACCATTCATAGAAGGTTCTTTAAATAAAACATAATCAACTTCTAATTGTTCAAAGAAAATTAAAAGTTTTTGTGACTATCGTTTAAAATTATTTCCATCCAAAGGCTCAAGTTTTGACAAATCAGAAAAAAATTGTTCAAAGAAATAGCCATTTTTGAATATTGTATATTAGTAAATCACTTTCAAATTGTTGGAAAAAATACTACAATGTTGATATTAGATTAGAATTATAAAATAGTAAATAACTTATCACAAGCATTGTGTCGTGGCAAGCCACTGCCTTGAAAGCGATTTCGGCTCGACTCTGGTGCAAATTGTTGTAGCCAGTCGCTCCCCAAGGTTCCACAGTTACTCTCAAACACGTGCACTCGTGGTTGAGAGTTTGGAGGTTTCTCAAAACCAATTGCCCAAAAATATTCTAAGAATAAGAAGAAAGGAGGAAGTTTTTTTCTTCTTTTTGTTTATGTTGGTAGTCTTGTGTTATGCTCACTCAAGATACATCTTTATATATGATTTGCAAAGTAGGAGTTTCAAGGAGAAGAAGTAATTTCTAAGAAACGTATGTGAAATGTTAATGGCATTAAAGGCAATTACATCACTTTTGTTTTTGGAACGGATGTATCTTCTCCTTTGAAACGTATTTTACATTTGTCTCTTTGCATAACATTTAGTTAATAAAGTTAGAATAATTAACTCAACAGTTTATTGTGATATGGTAATTCACTCATTTCGGATTAATATCCGAATTAGAAGCCTTAAATAATAAATCTTTGATCCCTACTATGCCTGATTTAACTAATCAACTTTTCGTAAAGGAAATATGTGTGATATATTAAGAAGAAGTATGTTTTATTTACCGGTCTTCTAAAAAGAATATAAAAGTATTTTGTATATTGAAGGTAACGTTTAATATTACTTTTAATGGAGTAATAATTGCTCAGATTTTTTGAACCTTTTCAATTGAAAATCGTGCATAAAAAGAGCTAAATTTCCTTTAGAAAAGACACATCTTTGAACAAAATATTCACTTAACCACACAAGTGTTGATTAGGAAGTTAATTGTAACACCCTGGATTTCAAAAAGCGCTAAAGAGAGGTTCGTACAAGTTGCCCTTAGTTTTTAGTTTTAGGTCAACTTCAAACGACCATATTATTTAGCACATAAAGATTTAGGTGGCACATGACCTATCAAATTTAAGATCTTTGAGTCCTTTTTCCAACTCCGTGAAGTTTGCTTAATTTCGAGCTCGAAGTAAAAAATTATGTCAGTTTGAGTGAAGCCTCTCTATTTAAGGCATCTCATTCATTTTAGAAAAGGGTATTTTGGACTTTTACTTTTCCCACTATGCCTCGCATGTTTTTCCTCACCCAATTAAGGGTCTAATCAGCCGCTAAGTTACTTCTTGACGTTCTTAAACACTTAGAAAAATAAGAGAAGAGTTCAAGAGGAGAAACAACTAGGCTTTGAGTGTTCGTCAAGATCCCGTCGATTTTTGCCAAGAACATTGTTCTTTCCAAGTATTAAAGGCTTCTCATAGTGATGGACTTGTTCTTCCTCACACCATACATCTAAATTATCCATGAAACCGTTTTATTAAAAGAGTTCTTGAGTAGTTATTGATTTCGTTTAATTCTTGAACAACAGAGGTTGCAAATTCTTGTGTGTTGTGAATCTTTAGTAAAAAATTGTTTCCCAAAGGGATTATATTGAATTCCTCATGTATTCATGTTGGGTTTGAGAGTCGAGAAGAGTTTAGGAGAATTTCCCCCATTCTAAACTAGTTAGGACCCTTAATTGAGTATAAAAATTCGCAAGATTTCTGGGTATGGGAGTGAGGTGGCGCGCCACCCAGGGAGCCAAGAATTTTGGTATGTAGTTTGGGACCTGGCGCCCCATGCCAGAAGTGTGCCCTAAACTTTGGTCAGTAGTTTGGGGCCTGGCTCCCCACGCCAGCAGTGCACCAAGGTCGCCTTATAATTTTTCTTTCTGTACTTCACTTCGGATATGTTCGTTTGAGTCGTGCTTACATTCTCTTCTTTGTATTAGCTTCCATAAACTCCATTAACCTTTGAGAAGTCTTACATGTTCAAATCACATGTCTTAATCTATATTCCAAATTAACGTGAGTGTAAGATGAAGGTTCAGGAGGTATTTTTGAGACATTTTGAGGTTTTTTTTTTAATTAACTATGGTTTTTAACTAAGTTTTGAGAAAGTAAATATGAGAAATGAGAAGAGTAGTTTTCATATTTGAGAAATGATATAAGGGAACTAAGTATTCCCTAAAGTAACACATTTACATTTAAAAGAGAGAAACTTGGATTTCTATATAAGATTATGAGTTCAGAGACGATATTTCAAAGCATTACCTCTTTTAAGAGAATCTTTTGAGTAATTACCTCAAATTGAGAAAGGGAATGTTTTTATAACATTGAGCATGAGTATATATTTATTGGGAGTAGTATTGAGCACCGATATGGGAATGAGTTCAGAAAAATCACATTCCTCATAAACCATGTAGCCAACATGGGTAAATGATCGTACTTTTTAGACGATTCCTTATTGATTTTAAGCATAGATTAATGGATCCACTTAGTTGAGGTGTTCTATACCCCGACAAGGTATAGGACAGTTCTGACACCATGGGCAAGACGTTGTATCATCACTTATCTCATAGTGATGGTTGTCAGAATCTCCCAAATAAGAGTAAAGAGTATCTTATTGTATTTTTATACAGCATTGAGTTTATATATTCTATTTTATAATGTATAAACATTTCATTTCTTATTTTTTTTTATTGGAGTTGAGTTGAGGTGAGTATGTTTTCCAGTCTTATCAATTCAATTGCCTATGCTTTCAGTTTTCCCTTACATGCTCATACATTCAATGTATTGACGTCATTCGAGCTACATCTTTTTATGATGTAGACACAGGTACTCAGGGTTATCAGCAAGCGTTTCCTTGATACCACTTCCATTCCAGCTAGATTGGTGAGCTTCCTTGCTTTCCGGAGGGCTTCACATTTATTTCCTTCTTTGGTTAAGTTGTCATGGGTTCTGTCCCGACATCTATCTTAGTATTAGAGGGTTCATAAAAAGTTAGAGTTGAGGAGTCTCTCATTATTTTCCTTGTTGATGTTTTGAGATGTTGAGACAGTTACTTATGTTTTAATAAGTATTTCTAGATGTTCATCTGAGTTGAGATTTGATTTGGACTTTAAAGTTTAATTATGCAATTGAAGTTCCTATTTCTATTTGAGTAAGTCTTCCATGAAGTAGTCAGCCAGGCCAAGGGTTTACTTAGGGACCAACGATGGTTCTCGAGTGCTCGTCACATCCAGGGTGTAGTCTCATGACGTGACATTATTAGGAAGTAGTAGCAGGTTGCAGCTGTGAATTCTAGTGGATTAAGAGATTTGTGCAGAAACTTCAACATGTTAGTGTTCTTCTATAAATGTTCAGATTATGTCGTTTAGTTGTAATGTAAAATTGTGATCTTCAATATTGCTTCCACTTATGTAGGTGTCATCATGACTCGATGTTTTGGATTGTGACAACATGTGTATACAACAACAATACTCAGATTTCAATGCAAATAAGTCGAGATTGATTAAATATATGACAAACTTATGTATGCATATGCAAAAAGAAATAAAGTATAGGTTCACTTCGAAATACATTAACTGTAGATCCTATTAGAAAAATGTGGATTTTAAATGGATTTTCCTATCAAAAATCTATCACAAATATGAGATTGTGATAACAAAAAAAAGGGGTCAGAAATTAGTGTTTTCAAAATAGCGATTGTTTTATTCATAACGGTAATTGATAGTAAATTAGGAATGAAATTTCAAACGAATAAACTTTAAATCACGGTTGTTCCTGAGTATCAATAATTAGAATTTAATAAGTTAGTCATTGTGATAACAAAAAAAAAATAATCGGCCAGAAATTAGATTTTCAAAATAGCGATTATATTATTAATAATGGTAATTGATAAGCGAATTAGGAATGAACTTTCAAACCAATAAACTTCAAATCACGATAATTCCTGAGTATCAATAATTATAATTTAATAAGTTAGTCAATTAAGCACCTTTAAATGCTTAATGCGGGAAAGAGGGGATGTTTTCTCATTTAATATTTATTTTTAAGATTGAAGAGAATTTTGTATCAATTTAAAATCATAATCGTGAAGGAGTGTTGACTAACTAAAATCTAGTTCAAGAAAACTATCTGATGCACCATAGCCCAAACATCTACGGAAATTATTATTTTTTCTATTAGTTTTTTAATATATTCTTAAATTTTCATAATGTACCTTTTATTTACCCTCTTTCCATCTTCTGAATTTTGGACTAAATTGAATTCCCAATCATGAGAAATAAAATGTCAAAATAAAGTACATTCATAAATGAATTCAAAACGTAAGCATCTAACTAATGAAACTAACAAGAACATGAGTTAGGCAAAATTATTTGTATTGTGTTACATCTATTCAGTGTGGGAGTATAAATAATACAAGGATTATAACAAGTGCAATAAATGAATTTCAGCTTAAGCCAAAACTCTTTTAGGATTATTGAGAAATAGGAATACTAGTATTTATTATACTTGGGGCAAGTGTAAAACAAGTGTTAATCATTAATTGTATATTTATGTTATTCCTTCTATTGTATGAATATGTGAGTTAATGTACATGTTTACTAAGAAAAAAAGTTTTAAGACATAAATTTCACCTTTTTATTTTTAGCTATTCTTATATTATTCTTGAAAATATAAATATTTATAAATATAATCATAAATATGAGCAATTAACTCTCTTAGTTTATAATCTAACAGATATAAATGGGGGGCAAAACTGGAAGAATTTTCCAATAACTCTCTTGAATATATATATATAAATACTAATTTTTCGACACGTGTGTTGCACGTGATTACCAATTCAGAAAATATATGTTATAGTAAATAGTATTGCTTATTTAAGTGAAGATTTGAATAATAGGTTTTGAACAAAATAATATTGCAGATTCTTTTGTGAATATTCAATGTGGATTGTCATATATATATCTGTTATTGACGCGAATCTATGAAGATGGTTAATGAAATTTTTTATTAATTAAATGCAATAATGCATATATTTATTTCAATTTGATGAGGTTCAATCATGTAATTAGTCGTATCTTACTAATATTACCTTATAGAGGATGTTTGTTGTGTATTTTTCTTGTCATCTAACCAAATGTGCTTTGCACGTGTATTCCACGTTAAACTGTTTAGATGTCATATGAACATGTGAAGAGAACAACTACATTTTATTTTTAGAACTAATCTTTTTATATTATTTTTATTTTATAAGTTATAACATAATAGATGACGTTCTTGTTGTTGACTCTCATATTTGACTTCTCGATTGACTGTATACATAAATCAACGATAGTTATTTGACTCTCCATAGTTAACTAAGAAAGGTTTTTTTTTTTTTATCGAAAAACTAAAAATTTAAATTAAATAATATATTCTATCTGCGAAATCATATAGATAATCACATGTTTATCTTACACCCAACAAAGATGTAGTTCATATACTTGTAAACGATTTTCAATTTATTCAATCAAGAATGATTAATCCAAGGAAAAATAACAATATTGTGTTATCACATGTAACACCCCGTATCTGAAACAGACCAAAAATGCAGAGTTTGAGAAGTTGCAGGTGCAACTTACGGTCACCATCCACGGACCGTAGGTCAGACCACGACCCGTGCTGGTGGTCCGTGGTTCACTACTGCAACCCCTCCCCAAACCAGCTCAGAAAAATTAGCTAAGTCCCGACTCACGGACAGACCCACGGTCCGTAGATCAGACCACGGTCCGTGGATCAAGACCTCATTTACCTAGCCTCTAACACGAACTACGGTCGACCAGCATGGACCGTTGTTCGATCCACGGTCCGTAGGTCTGACCGTAGGTTAGGGTCAACAATCAGTTAGCTGAAAATTGTTGATGAGTCAACTTCAGATGGTCATAACTTTTAGTAAAAAAATAATTATGAGTCCCATTACCTATGATATGATAGATAATTGAATCCTCTTTCCAACGCCACCGAGTTTGCTAAATTCCGACCTCCGAGTAAAAAGTTATGCTCGTTTTAGTGAAGCCCTGTCGGGCAGACTCGATCGACGGCCTCAATCGGCGGACCGTCAATTGATTGAGTCAGTCCAATCCGTCGATCACTCCGACAACAATTAAGTCAGGGGTCTTTTGGTCTTTTCCTTTTTCGTTTAACCCCTAAGATACGTCGTTTAAACCCTAAATCATGAAATTTTAGTCAGTTTAAGCCTAGAAACATAACTAGAACTTACCTAAGTCAAATCATTAATCAAACTTAGAAGAATTAGAACGTTAAGAGGAGAAAAGAGGTCAAGAACCCTAGTTCAAGAAC
>JAJOOO010007380.1:0-35079 GCA_029582685.1 Solanum piurae
TGTGAGAAAACATTTCACCGTTCATGATCCTTTCATAATAGCTTTTAAGGCCCATTGTCATTCACATCATGCTAGAAATTCCCCCATACTAATGGAAATAGTTTTGAAATCGTGGCCTATAATCATTGATGGCATAATCAGCTACCATAATAATCAAGACCTAATTTAGGAAAACAGCCTGAAAAGCATTGAGGGAAAATCTAAATGTCATTCATGTCATATGGCTAAACTTCATAGAAAATATAGACAATCTCATCTTTAAGGTTTCTTGAGTCATCAACATGCTTTCATGAACATGCATTCTTTTTAATAATTCTTAAGCTGCATCATAGTTTCAAAGTCAATGCATCCTCAAACTCATTTACATCAATTTCATAAAGAGAAGACATGCATATTTTCGTAAATTCTTCTTTCATAGTTCAAGACCCACATTATATCAACATAGCTTAGAAACATGTGATTATTTCAATTCATTCATGGAAGTTCATATATCAATAAAATAAATCAACATTGAAAGGAACATATGACATGGAAGATAATACTAACTCAATTGGAGAATTTGGGAACTCCATGGAGGAAAGGCTTCCATGGGTGAAAACTATCATACCTTGATGCCAAAAGCATGGTGCCAATGGAGGATTTGGAGGCTTGATATTGAAACCCTAACTTTCTTCTTCAACTTATGTAGAGAGAAATATTTGAGAGGAAGAACTTGATCTTCTTTTGAAAATTTGAAAGAATTAATTGGGCTTTGGGTGATTTGGGGGTTTAAAAATATTTTATAGGCTTTGGGTAGAATAAAAAATGACTTAGTATTGAGTTAAAACAATTGGGAAAAGACTTAATCACCCCTGACTTAAAAACTGCTGAATTCCATCTACTACGGGACTGACGGACCGTCCTTTGGAGTACCGTCCGTCGACTGAGTCCGTCATTCATGGTCTGTCCTAAAGGTCTTCACTAAAATGAGCATAACTTTTACTCGAAGCTTATATTTCAGCAAACATAGTGGCATTGGAAAGATGATTCAATTATCTTTAATTTGATAGGTCATGGGCCACATAGTTCATTTTGTGCTAAAAGATATGTCTGTTTGAAGTTGTCCCAAAAGCCCTTTCTTTCAAAATAACTGTCGTTGTCAATGACGGTGGTGAACCACGGTCCATGGCTCTACCTGTCACGGATTGTCCTGTTCGTCAGTTTTTGACATCAGAGACTCAAACATTGGACCACCAACAATGTACCACTTCTTACGGGCCGTGGTCCAATCTATTGATCGTAGGTCGTGGTCATTGTTCTCGACTTCTAACTCTTAAATATTTCTATGTATGGAAATCACTACAAACCCTATTTACAACTCCTACTGAACTGACACAAAGTACTGAAACTAGACATCGTTTAGAAAAATCTAACTTGTGGACCCCGCCACTATCGACGGACCGTCGTCCAACCTATGGGTCGTTGATGCGCCTAAATTAAACCTCCCGAATAAAGTATAAGTAGTTGTTGCCAAATAAAGAACCTAAATTTTAGGTTAGGATCGATCCTACGAGGAATATTGTTTAAACTTATGTTAACCTACACTTATGTGCGTTTCACCAAACTATTTTTGAGAAAAGTAACAAAAATGAGGAATTTGTAAATAACATAACAAATTGTTGATTTGAAGCACGAAGTGATTCGCAGTTTGAGATATCAATATTAGATGAAAACTAGGGTATAAGTGTTTCCCACAAGCTCTTAACGTAGTGATCCAAATAACAGTAACTCTATCCTAGTGTTCGACATGCAAGGTTTATAAGCTGGGTATCCCTAAGTGATTGGTCCTCAAAGTAGGGTATTTAGCCATGAAACTTGAGCCGTCTACGAGTGTGTACTTTACTAACCCTCGCGTAAATTAATTTGGATATTAGCCTTCACATCAATTGATTAAGGTCAATCTATTAGATAGCAACAAATCCTTAACTAAATCTCTGTTGTTTAATCCTTTTCACATTCATGACCTTCTTGGTCCGGCAAGTAGGAATAGGGGAGGGTTATAACGTTGGTTATCGTTAAAAGAATTCTAAACGAAAGGATAAAGAATACATGCATAAACACTTTTGAAGAATTCCTTACTTACTAGTCACACTTTGTTAATTGCTCATGGTTCCCACAACCCTAGTTGTGGATTTAGCTACTCAGGCTTGAGAATTCACAATTCATAATGTTATTAATAAGAATAATCATGAATTAAAATTAGAATAGATGAATATAAATATCTTATTGAAAATCAAAATCAAATTGCATAAACGAGCTTCGAGAATTAAATAGGTAAAAAGTTTGCAAAACAATTCCAAAAGACAAAATGAATAGTCTCCAATAATGTCTAACCCCAAAAACGTAACTTACAACTTATATTTATAGTATTTAAATCCAAAACTAAGTAGGTAAAAAAAATAAGTAAAATTTCTGTTTGGCAGTTTCGACTGACTGTGACCATCGATGGACCATGTATCAGCCAACGGTCACCTCCGTAGTTCAGTAGTTAACAAATAATTTGGCCTTCCCATTGACGGTTGCCACCTATAGTCTGAATCTCTACTAACAATCTGTCCTACACATTCGTGGTTCAAGTACTGGAACACCACTTTTTTAATCGATTGATGACTCCCATCTACGGTCTATCACTCCATCTACGGGGCATAGGTCACTTCTGTGGTTCCACACTTGGTCACACTTCCTTCAAACTTTGACCAACGGCTTGTCAACTGAGTGACGGCTCGTAGGTGAGCTCGTAGGTTTCCAGCATCCTACTGTTTCAGCTTTTTAACCTCAATTGCTTCAAATCAATTTTCATGCAAAATGAGATCAAATACCATCATATCTAATAACAAACAGCCCAAGACTTGCACAAACTGAGATTAAAATGCATCAAACCTACCGTAAAATCACGGTATATCTGCACCGTCAACTTAAAATTAATGTTTGTCCTCAAGTGACACACTAAAACTCTAAACGACACTCATGTGGAAGAAAACATCCGAACTCAAGCAATAACATGGATTTCTAAATCAATTATTTCTCTTAGTGCAAATATTTTCATTCAGACTCAATAAACTAACTCATGCAGATCAAAACATGACAAAGAGAGAGAAATAGATATCAGCACATACACTTTCAACTATCACCAAGGTTCCAACTCTCCAACAATGTAACTAATGCCCTAACAACAAAAAAATCCTTTTTTTCACACAAAAATGTGATATTTAGGCTTGACGATTCAGTAAACACTCACACTAAGAAGTAAATTCAAATACAGTTAGTGCTCAATACTATAGGCTTGCCCTCATTTTCACTGCATAGACTTTCCAGACTAGTCATTAGGATCACTATAGGACTTTCTTAGCTTGTAACGTAGGCTCAGGGTCCAGTAGGATACATTTTGGTACTTTGAGTGACTTGTCTATCCTCCTTGACATTACATAGACTATTTACCTCTATTCTCAACAAATTTTGACTTCTTCTTTGCTCTGCTCTTTTTATTAACTTATTTCAGTACATATGTGACTTTGACTTTTTAATTCTTCTTTTTCCGCTTTTCTTTTTCTTCTTCTTCTTCTTTCTTTGTTATTCAACATCATTATCACTCTATTTATTTCTTTTTAATCTAGTCACACCTTTTTGACAAAGAGAGAGAAATATATATGAGCACATACACTTTCAACAATCACCAAGGTTCCAACTCTCCAACAATGTAACTAATGCCCTAACCACAAAGAAATCCTTTTTTTTCACACAAAAATGTGATATTTAGGCTTGACGATTCAGTAAACACTCACACTAAAAAGTAAATTCAAATACAGTTAGTGCTCAATACCATAGGCTTGCCCTTATTTTCACTACATAGACTCTCCAGATTAGTCATTAGGATCACTATAGGACTTTGTTTGCTTGTAATGTAGTCTCAGGGTCCAGTAGGGTACATTTTGGTACTTTGAGTGACTTTTCTGCCCTCCTTGACATTACATTGGCTATTTACCTCTATTTTCAACAAATTTTGACTTCTGCTTTGCTCTGCTCTTTTTATTAACTTATTTCAGTACAAATGTGACTTTGACTTTTTCATTCTTCTTTTTCCGCTTTTATTTTTCTTCTTCTTCTTCTTTCTTTGTTATTCAACATCATTATCACTCTATTTATTTATTTTGAATCTAGTCACACTTTTTTCTATCCTTATTCTTTTTCTATGCACAACTCTTCTCAATATATTTTCTTTCAGTATCTTTTTTTATAGCCACCCTCAACTTATGTATTTTGCATGATTTCAAGTGCACAATGTCCTAGGTCGGGCCTGGGCTGATATTAAGGTAATTACGGAATTACCAACCCTCAACTTAGGGTTTTGGCCTAAGTTAAGATTCACATGTCTAAGGAGGGACCAGGGCCAAAACACTCTTTTTGGGAAGATGAGTTATGTGTATTGAAAAAAGTAGTATTCATTAGGCTCAAACATTTGGATCGAAGGGAACATTTATTTCTTATTGTTGGATCCTTTTAGGCTTAAGTTTACTTATTTGAACGAGGGCCTATGATCATTTCCCAATTCCCAACCTATATTATCTTAACAGGACCGACGAGATAGAAGGGCATCAATATAAGACTGGAGCCTAGTCAACTTTGTTTAGAAAGTAGTAACATCAATATAAGGGTTCAGGCCTCTCCAGTACTCTAAACTCAAACGCATCAAGCCACTTGTGGACCGCCTGAATCTTTACATCTATCATCCTCTACATACGAGCCTCAAACTCCTTAACAAATCTCTGCATCCAAGGCCTCATGTGCTAACGCAAGGAGGACATATCGGTCTCTAACTTCTTTACATGGGTCAAAGGTACTAAAGAGGACCCTGAAGGGGTAGTGGCTTGTGACAAGATAGTAGCCAGACTCGTAGAAGTAAGAGGGGCATCCCGTGCAGTTGTTGTACTGGAAGGCTTAGTAGTGTCAGCACCCCACTCAACATGAATCTTCTCTACATCACCGGCCAACTTGTCACCCAAAAGAGGTAGGTAAACATATGGTCCCTTCTGCGGTGCTATGGGATTAGCATCATCTCTAATAAGGCCGATGTCCACAATCTTCATTGCCTCTAGCAACTTGTCACAATGCCAAATTGGAACTGAAGCCTTCATGCACAGATAAAAGAAGAGACAAGGGAACAACAAAGTAGTAGTAGTCTTGAAAGCCCTCACATGAATCTCGATAATCAAAATAGGTGAGAAATCAAGCTCTAACCCCTCCATAATCGTTGTTAACATCACAGTCCTATCCCAAGTGATGACGTTGTTCGCTTATGTAGGGGACAATCTGGTACGAATAATGGACCAAAAATAGCTTTGCGGTGAAGCTCAAGGTTTTCTTTTTGATAGGCAATGTAGTATTTCTACCCACTTGGTTCTCACTCTATCCTCTGCTATATGACCAACCATGCATCTCAGTAAGGCCTCTCACTGCTCGTCATCCCTCTGAAATACCCCACTCTTAACTACTCCCATCATGTAGTCATATATTCTGCTGTATTAATCGATATAGTATGGAATGGACCATAAATAAAATCATAAATAGTAGTCTCGTAGATGTCAATGGAGAAGTTCTACACCAATGTGGTTTGTCGTGGAGGCTGAGCTAGTGTCTTTGCCCGTTGAAGCATAGTATTTCGGACGGTGGAAGCGTAGGAGGCATAGAACTATTGGGTTATCTCCTCGCTAAACTTTCTTGGAATTTGTGCCATCCAATCACACTTCTGCCTCTTGAACAACTCCTCCATGGCGGGCACAGTATGAAGGTTCCCAGTGAATATCCAGTGCTCCTCAGTAATAGTCATGGCCTGCTTTTGCTGTTTATTCCATTTCTGACCATCACTGTCAATTTTTAAGTGGCTCTCGATACACAACCTTTTTAGCTTGGTGGTTTGAAGAACGAGAAACATCGGTATGCCTGACAGGTCATGAGAGTCTCCAAGGCTAGTGTCACTGGATTCGGAGGCTGGTGTGCCGCTGGAACTTGTGCCGGTGTGCGAGTATGAGCCTGACTACAACTCGCCAGATTACTGGACGCCTCCTCAGATTGGGGGGCAGGTGCGAGGGTGGATGGATCCTCCTCTGATACTACCACTTGTTTGTTTCGGCGCCTCGTGGTCAAAGGGACAATGGGGGAGCCTCTTGTGCGCTCAGGTGCGTACTCCTGCCCACTTGACTTATTGATGAGTCCGAATGAGGGTACTATCAACTTTGACTTGCCCTCCCTCGAGTAAACGGGAGATAATTTAGCCGCCATCGAACCTGTGGAAGCTTAGTTAGTACTTAATGAAGTAAAAAAGAACCAAGAAATAATTTTAGAACACTATTACATTTTCGACAAAAATAAAAAATTATAGGCAGTAGCTATTTTTCTGACCCACGGTGGGTACCTACGGTCCGCCGAAGGAATGACGAGTCATGGGTCCCCTCTCTAGGTTAGGGAGTCCAGTTTTTGGGTGTTTGATGTTGGAAGCACGGATGTGCAGAATGGCCCGTCGATAGAATGACGGACCGTAGTCCATGTCGTGGTTCGCAACTTAGCAAATTTTTGTGTGCATTTGATCAACTTAACATGACCTATGGTCTATAGGTAGACCTACGGTCCATGGGTTGAGGTCACCGACCAGTGTTGTACCATACTTGTGATTCCACTTTTATTCAACACAATCAACACAATAATCAAAACTTCTACGATATCTAAACATGCATTTCGACACATTACATGGTAGCCTATCGTCCTTAGGGTTGCAATCATAGAAATTAAAGCTCCAATCTATTAAATTTTTGAAACCCTAAGTCCAGGCATCAACATAGACATATCTAACCCACTATTCAAAACAAAAATGACAAACACACTCACACACCATCGTCCCAAGGGTAGTATCTTAACTAGTTTTCAACAATTTTACATGTCATTCTTCTACCCAGGGTCAACTTTCAACTTTATGACTTCAAATTTAAAAAATGAAATAATTCAAAGTTCTAGTGAAATCGATTGCCGGTGGCGCATAAGCGTCGATGACCCATCAAGGAGCGTCTGGTTCTAGTTTCTCGAAGCCTGGTGAATTAGCAATAGTGATGCTATCAGTAGCGCCATCATTAACAATGGAAACCCCATCAGTAGTGCTCCTCTAACTAGATGCACCACCAAACTTCATCTCACAGGTTCTCCTAAGTTGCAAATCCTCCTCAAAAAGAGATTATCGCTGGGAAGCCTCGATGTTTTGCCTCTTTCTCTATTTAGTTCGATGGTCCTCCATAGCATCTGAAGTATGCTTCGAAGAGCGGGTGCGCTTCTTAACTACACGAGAAGGTTTGGGTGGTGTCATAGTATAGCTAAAGAGTGAAGTCATCACCACGTCATCCTCAAGTGTGACCTCGGGAGCAGCCTCGAAAGGAGAAAGGACGGCATCAAAATTAAAATGGAGCCTAGTCAACTCTGTCTAGAAAATAATAACATCAATAGTGGATCCACACCTCTCTAGTACTCGAAGCTCAAACGCACCAAGCTGCTAATGGACCGCCTGAATCCTTGCATCCATCATCCGCTCCATACGAGCCTTAGATTCCTCAATAGATCTCTTAATCCAAGCCCTCATTAGCTGACGCAAGGAGGCCATCTAGGTCTCTAACTTCTGGACTTGGGCCAGAGGTACTAAAGGAGACCGTGAAGGGGTAGTGGCTCATGATGAGCTAGTAGACTGACTCATAGAAGTAGAAGGGGGAGCCCGTGCATTTTTTGTAGGGGCAGGCATAGTAGTGTCAGCACCTTACTCAATATGAATTTGCTCCACATCGGCCAAATTGGCACCCAAAAGAAGTTAGGTCAACTTATGGTACCTTCTGTGGTGCTGCGGGATTAGCATCATCTCTGATAAGGCCGATGTCCACAGTCTTCGTCGCCTCTGTCAACCTGTCACATTGACAAATAGGCACTGAAGCCTCCTTGCACAGATGAAAGAAGAGACAAGGGAACAACAAAGTAGTAGTAGTCTTCAAAGCCCTCACCTGAATCTCAGCAATCAAGATACGAGAGAAATCAAACTCTAGCTCCGCCATAATCATTGTTAACATCACAGCCCTATCCCAAGTGATGATGTTGTCCGCCTATTTAGGGGACAATCTGGTACGAACAATGGACCAACAAGAACTTCATGGCGAAGCTCAATGTTATCTTTCGAATAAGCAATGTAGTATTTCAACCCACTTGGTGCTCTCTCTATCCTCTGCTATATGACCGGACATGCATCTCACTAAGGCCTCTAGCTGCTCGTCATCCCTCTGAAATTCCCCTCTATAAACCACCCCCATCCTGTAGTCATATACTCTATTGTATTAATCGATAGAATGTGGACTATGTCTTAAATAAAATGGAAAATAGTAGTCTCAGAGATGTCAACGGAGAAGTTCTGCACCAATGTGGCCAGTTGTTGAGGCTGAGCTAGTGGTTTAGCAAGTTTAATCATAGTATATCGGACAATGGTAGCATAGGAGGCATAGAACTATCGAGTCATCTCCTCTCTAAACTTTCCAAGACCGTGCCATCCAATCACACATGTGCCTCTTGAACAACTCATCAATGGCGGGCACAGTAAGAAGGCTCCCAGTAAGTCCCTGGTGCTCCTCAATAATAGTTCTTTCTTTCTTTTAGTGTTCATTCCAGTTTTGACCATCATTGTAAATTTGGAACTATCTCTTGACACACCACATGTTTAGCTTGGTGGTTAGAAGAACGGGGAACATCGGTACACCCGATGGGTCATGATTCTCTTCGGTGCTAGTAGTACTGGATTCAGAGGCTTTTGTGTTACAGGACCTTGAGCCGGTGTGCCACTCTGAGCCGGACTGCGACTCACGAGATTGTTGGACCCCTTTCTCAGACTAGGGGCTGGTGTGGGGCTGGGTGGGTCCTCCTCCAATACTTCCACCTATTTTTTCTAACACCTGTTGGTCAACGGGACAATAGGGGAGCCTCTAGTGTGCTCAAGTGGGTACTCCTCCTCACTGAACTCATTGATGAGTCCGAACAAGGGTGTTATCGACTTTAACTTGCCTTCCTTCGAGTAAATGGGAGCTTGTTTAGGCGCCATAGAACCTATGGAAGCTTAGTTAGTACTTAAAGTAGTAAAAAAGAACCAGGAAATAATTTGAGAACACTATTCGGACTTATACGAAAAATAAAAAAATTACAGGCAGTAGATTTTTTTGTGACCCAAAGTAGGTTACTACAGTTTGTCTAAGGAATGACGAGCCATGGGTCTCCTCTGTAGGTTAGGGAGTCCAATTTTTAGGTCTCTGATGTTGGAACCACGGAACCGCAGAACGGCCTGTCGATAGAACGATGGACTATAGTCCATGCTGCGGTTCGCAACTTAGCAAATTTTTGTGTACATGTGATCGACGGGCCACGACCTATGGTCCGTAGGTAGACCCACGGTCCGTGGGTTGAGGTTGTCGACCTATGTTGTACCAGACTTGTGATTTCACTATTCATTCAACAAAATCAACACGACAATCAACACTTATACGATATCTAAACATGTATTTCGACACATTATGTGGTAGCTTATCATCCTTAGGGTTACAATAATACAAATTAATACTCGAATCAATTAAATTTTTGAAACCCTAAGTCCAGGCACCCACATAGACATATGTAACCCACTATTAAAAACAAAATGACGACACAGGCATACACCATCGTACGAATGGTAGTATCTGAACTTGTTTTTAACAATTTTACATGCAATTTTTCTACCCAGGGTCTAATTTCAACTTTGTGACTTCAAATTAAACAATGAAAGAATTCAAAGTTCTGGTTAATCGATACCTGACAAGTAAATAAATTTTATGAGTACGTAGTGTAATGAATTCTCCCAATGACTCGAACAGACATGACACCAAACCAAGACCGTTAATGCTTGGTAGAAAGGACGAAATTTGGAGAGGAAAAATGGTATTGGGCAGATTTAGGAGAGATGTGGGAAGATGTGAGGGAAATGGAATTGGAAGATGAGTATATATCGGAGTAATGGTGTATTGTAATCGATGAATTTGGGGTATTTTAACGGTTTGAAATTGTTTGGGGGAAGAGGCAAATGGTGGTGTATTTAGAAATGAGGGGTTTTTATTAATTTGGGATCAGGGTCGGGTCAACTGAAAACCCTAACTTAGACCCACTAAACCTCATCGATTGTCCGTGGGTCAACCTACGGACTGTCAATTGGTATCGTGCTTCACTCTAATACTTAGTCAAATTTAGAAAACGTACATGCGACCTATGGATGCCATCCACGGTCCGTGGGTTGACCAACGGACCGTCTATGGAAACCGTAGGCCACTGTATCCTCTTAATTTATGGAGATTTATCCTTTTCTTGCCTGCAGACGTAGCGAACATTAGGGCTCTCTTTGTATATTTTCTGGATACTTTTTAGACACGGACCCTATCCTACCCATGTCTAGCCAACACTAAAAGAAAAATCCTACAGTTTGCTAGATTTTACATCTTAAGTTGCCTTTCAAGTAGCGCTTGATTTAACATCGAGGCACGACGCAAGAACCTTTATTACTCAGACATCATCAAGACCCCATTGCGCTATCAACTCGTTGACAATCTTCGATTTCCTCAAGTAGATATTTATCCGCTGACCATTCACTTTGAACTTCGTTCCTTCCTTGTTCTCGAGTTCATCCGCTCCATGTCAATATACTTGCGTGACTTTAAATGGTCCGGTCCACTTGGAATTGAGTTTGAGAGGGAACAAGCACAACCTTGAGTTAAATAAAAGCACTAGAGCACAAGAAAAAAAAGCACTAGAGCACAAGGAAAAAATCACACTTTTCGATCTTCTGATCATGGTACTTCTTCATCTTTTCCTTGTACAAGCCTGAACCTATATAAGCTTTTAGGCGAAACTCATCAAGCTCATTCGTCTAATTCATTCTTTTACTCGATGCGGCGCCGCAATCCAAATTCAGCTTCTTGAGTGCCCACATTACTTTATGCTCTAGCTCTACAATATCACAATACTTCCCATATACAATTTGGTAGGGGGACAAAGCTATGGGAGTTATGAATGCAATGCGATAAGCCCATAGATCATCATCAAGCCTTCTTGACCAATCAGTTTTGTTGGCATTTAAAGTCTTTGCAAGGATTTGTTATATCTCGCAATTTGACACTTTAACTTGCCCACTCGACTGTGGATGTTAAGGGGTTGCTACACTCTGACGAACATCATACCTCTCTAGCAACGTCTTGAATAGTTTATTACAAAAGTGAGAACTTCCATCATTAATGATTGTCGTTGGTGTACCAAATTTAGAGAAGATATTCTTTTTTAGGAATGTGGTGACACTCTTTCCCTCATTCTTGAAAGAGCAACTGCTTCCACCCATTTCGATACATAGTCAACCACCACAAGAATGTAATTCATCCCATTCGGACTCACAAACAGACACATGAAGTCAAGACCCCAAACATAAAAAAGCTCAATCACTAGTATTGGGTTAATTGGTAGTTCTTGCTTTCTCAAAATTCCTCCTTCACGCCGACAACGATCACAAGATTTGACGAAATCATGAGCATCTTTGTGGATGGTAGGCCCGTAATACCCACACTGCAAAATTTTATGGGCAGTTCGGATACCACTATGATTCCCACCTACAGACGATGAATGACATGACTCTAGTATACTCACCATCTCAACCTCGGGCACAAAACGATGAATAATCCCATAAGAACAAACACAAAAAAAGTAAGGCTCTTCCCAAAATAATATATTCACATAAGGCATGAACTTTTTCCTTTGGTAGAATGATAAATTTGACGACACCAAATCATTCGCCAAGTAGTTAGAAAAGTCTGCGAACCAAGGGATAAGGTAATAAGAAGCAGCCAATACATTCTCATCAGGAAATGCATCATTTATCTCAATTACATCTTCTAGCTTAATCATAGAATCCTTCTATAGTACGGACCAGTGATCAGCGACTTGATTCTCTATTCCCTTTCTATATTTTACCTCAAAATGAAACTCTTACAACAAAAGTACCCATCTAATCAATCGTCATTTTGCATCTTTCTTAGACATCAGATACCTCAATGCGGAATGCTCAGTATGTACTATCACCTTCATACCAAGAAAATAAGATATAAACTTTTCGAATCTGAAAACCACAGCAAGCAGTTCTTGTTCAGCCACAATGTAGTTTTTTTTAGCAACATTTAAATATTTGATCGCATAGTAAATATGATGAAGAATTTTCTCTCACCTTTTCCCTAATACTACATCGAGCGCTATCCCACTTGCATCACACATCACTACAAACTATTGTCCTCAACCTGGTGAAATTATGATAGGTGGCGAAGTTGAATTTTCTTTCGACTCTCCAAATACTTTCACACAAGCATCATCAAAATTAAACTTAAACTCCTTCTCAAGTAGTTTTCACAATGGGTGTGTAATTTTAGAGAAATCCTTTATGAACCTCCAGGAAAAACCTTTATGTCCAAGAGAACTTCTAACACCTTTTACAGAGTTGAGTGGTGGGAGTTTTTCTATTATTTCAACTTTAGATCAATCAACCTTAATACTTTTCTGCGAAATTCGATGACCGAGAACTATACCCTTTTTTACCATAAAGTGGCATTTTTCCTAATTCAGCACAAGATTGCACTACTCGCACCATATTAGTACCTCTGCCAAATGCATCAAACAGTCATCGAATGAGTCACCAACTACCAAGAAATCATCAATAAATACCTCAATCGTGTCCGCCATCATATAAGAAAATATCGACATCATACCTTGCTGAAAGGTTGCCGAAGCATTACATAACCCAAACGACATTCTCTTGAATGTAAAAGTGTCAAAAGGACAAGTGAAGGTGGTTTTCTCTTGGTCTTACGGAGCTATGGAGATTGAATTGTATCCCAAATACCCATCTCGAAAGCAATACCAACCCTTTCCATTGATACGATCTAACATCTGATCATTGAACGACATTGGGAAATGGTCTTTCTCAATCAATGCTTTTAACTTGCGATAGTCCATACATACTCTCCAACCAATCACCGGTCTTATTGGATCAAGCTTATTCTTAGCATTGGGAACCACAGTGATTCCTCCTTTATTTGGCAAGGATTAAACTGGGCATACCCAACTACTATCAACAATGAGATATATAAATTCAACATCTAACCAATTCATGATCTCCTTTTTCACAACATCATGCATTGGGGGATTCAATCTCATTTGATGCTCAATACTTGGCTTGATGTCCAGCATGAGTTGAGTTTTCTGAGAAAAAATGCCCTGTTGGATCCGAATAATATCCATAATTGTCTATTTTATAGCCCTTTTAAATCGCTAATATACAGATATTAAAGCCTCTATTAACCTTTCACTCAAGTCATTAGCAATAATAACCAGAAAAGTGTTGTTTTGGCCCAAAAATACATACCTCAAGTGAGATTGAAGAACTTTATGTTCTAACTTCGGAGGCTCATCAACAGACGGTTTTGTGGGTGGGGTGTCTTGAGTTTTAGTGTCTAGGTCCAACCTCTTTGGTTTGAACCGAAACTGAAATCCATCAAGTGCAACAACTAACTAATCGATACCATCACTGTCAAATTTCATCATCACAGCAGCTAGTACATCAACACCTAACCTCTCTTCCATGGACACTTCTGATTCTTGCTCTACAGTATGATTGACCAATGACACTAACTTAAGATCACTTTCATGCTTTATAGACCTACAGATGTTAAAAGTTACCTACTCATTGTTTAATCAAAACTTCATCTGCCATCTCTCCATATCGACCAATGCATGCCTAGTAGCATAAAAAGGTATCTCTAAGATGATGGGAACCTCAAAATCTAGTATCTTCACAAAGTTCATCGGGAAGATGAATGACTAAACTTTCAAAATGACATCTTGTAGCACTCCAATGAGCCTCATCACAGTTCTATAGGCCATAAGTAAACGCATCGCAGTCGTCTTTGGAGTTCCTAAACCTAACTTTTTGTAAATAAAAAATGGAATCAAGTTAATGCTGGCACCCAAATCACACAAATCTTTTGCAATGTGCAATGTCCAAATGGTACAAGGAATGCTGAAAGCTTCAGTATCCTCTTTCTTCTGCACAAGTGATCTTTGCAAATTTTATACATTCTCAAAACTGGCTGCCCTCTTTTTGGTCACGAAGTCTTTCATGAACTTTTCATACCAAGCCATTTGTTCCAAAGCTTATATCAAAGGGACATTTATGGATAGTTTTTTCAACATAGCGATGAACCTGCGATATTTTCCCTCTTCAGTCTTTTGCACCAAATTTTGTTGGAAGGGTGGTGGAGGTCTAGGCATGGGAATAACTATTTTAGTCACTTCAGCTTCCTTTTTTGTATCAACTTTCAGATCTTCAGTAACCTCACTCTTATCCTCACCTTTTTCTATCACTCTTTCCACCTTAGTCGGCATAGAGGGGTCTATAGTCTATTTTCCTCCACGACTAGTGATCGTCATGCAATGTCCATCTTTTTTTGTATTTTGGATGGTGTTGCTAGGAAGTGTGCCTAGCTGGCGTGGGTTTACAATAGAAGACAACTGACTAAACTCCTGGTCAAATTGCTTGATCGACACTGTATGGGAATCACCTTTCAGACCAATTCCAGATAAATCATTTACCATTTCCTTCACACTTTCATATGTCGCATCAAACCTGTTCATCATCTTCTGCATCATATATTCAATGTCAGTCATACTTGTACCAATCTCTCTATTACCAGGTGGAACATAGGGCATATCATTCTCATTCCCATTACAATAGTTATTCCGGTTGTAATTGTTATCACACTTGAAGTTCCCACCCCGGACATAGTATCTACCATGTTTGTAGTTTCCATAATTCCTACCTTTGTTACCTTGACCTTGGCGCAAATTATCCAAATTGGAACCTTGGGCGTTGGTTTGAAAGCCCCCATGTGATCATTCGCTAAATTCACATCTTCCTCATAGTAATACTCTTCAACTTGATATTTTACCGCATTCACTTTCTGTGTACTTCAACTCACATGATTTAGTACCTAGCCAATTTTTGTCCTCGTTTGGGACATCCCTTCACGAATATCATCATTTGATTGACTTGGTGCAGTTTTAACAACAAACGTGCTTCTACATGTATTTTCCTTTCTAGTACTCCATGCTTTATTGTTCTTAGAGATCCTCTCATGGTTTTCCAAAATCTAATGAGTCCGAGATTTTGACTCATTTGGGGCTTTGTTTATATAGATTTAGTGTCCTAAAATTCTTAATATGTGCCATAAACTAATGACAAATCCTTGATTTTCAGGTACATGGATCGGGGAACAAAGCCAAGGACACTAACAAGCAAAAAGGAACAAAACAAACTGAAGAACTAAAGAAAGGCAAGTTTGGTGATCGCGTAGAGCATTTGTCAAATTGCCGAGTGGCTAGTTCCACCGCCTAAAGTTCCAGTGTGCCACCCTGAGAGATGATACCAAGTCAGAGACATAAAGGAGTAGTTGGCGAATCACCGAGAAGTTCTGCAAAGAAGTGATAGATCGCCCAGAGATACAGAACCCAAGGATGGTGAATGACAAGGGAAAAAGGCAATGAAAGATATCAAAGGGTGGGTCGCCAAGTGGTTCGACGAGCCCGACTTACTTTAGTGAATGACTTTCTTCCCACCCAGAAATTGTAGTAAGCTAGGAGAAAGACATTCATATATTACCAGGCATGGGTTAAAGTGAAAGAGAGAGTCGAGAGCTGGGAACGCAATAAAAAGAATTTCAATCTCCCTGTAGGTCGAGCTGAATTACATCCACCATCTCACTTCGTTCGAGCTTCCTTTTCATCCCTCTCATGGGAATATTTTAATTTAGAATACGTACGAGACTACCAAATAAAATTAAACTTCTTTCCCTGGAGAAACAACTAAAACAGAAAATATCGGTTTATTCATCTGCACCAGAAAATAGCTAAGCCCGAACGTCATGGAACTCTCTTCTCTTTCAATGGCACCAGGTAGTTTAAGTTCAATGTCAGCCGGATTTCTAAGCACTAGTCTTTCCTTCTCACCTGCTAACTCATAGAAAGAAATAGAGTCAACTGACGCACCTTTCGTGGAGTGAGCAAAAAGCTTCTCCCTGCATCCTGGTATGAAGTCAAAAAAAGCATTTACCCGTTGCCTGCTTCATCTGCAGAGCTTCCTCTTGTTCACAACAAAGAGAGCATATTCGTTCAAGCAAGCTAATCACATTACCCTTTCTAGGGTAGGGGCATGGTAGGATGTAATTACTCTCTTTTGCTCTCTCACCCCTTGAAGAAGAGCGAACAACTGATCTTTCCTGGTCCTTCAGATCAGTCTTTCTAAACCTAGAAAGAGACTTTGGCTACGATTCAATCTCGAAAACCCAGACTTCATAAAAGGCGACTGACTCTTCAACTTCTACATGAACCATCCGCTATTTTTTCAATTATTCTTCTATATAAGTGAATAGTTCTTTGTGATTTAATCTATTTGATTCTCGTTCTCACCCTCGGTGAACTCCCTTTAAGGACAGAAGTGCAACCAAACCTCGTTCTTTTGTATTATTAGTTTGTTGGAATAGATAAAATACATATAAGATCAGATGCATATGTAGGTAAGTACTGTTTAGAGTTGGACACAGAATGCCTAATTCAAATTGAAATGTACAATGATCCGGGAAATAAGATTTTCCTTTTCTTAAAAGAGAAAAAAACATAATAGATACACTTTCTGGATTATTGTCGATGTAATCATAAAAAGCAAATTTTTCAGGGACCGGATAAACTTTGATTTATGGCTAACCCAACACCAACTCTTCAATAGATTTCATGCTGGAGTTTCATCCTTTAAGCTAGGGAAGCTGCATCTACTTTAATTGATGATTTCTCCTCTTCAGCCTCAATACTATATTACATCAAATAGAAGCGATGGTACATCTATTGACCTAACCAAGCTAGTATGAATCATCTCAGCTCTGATCATGGAGGGTGACTGTGGGAGATTAGTTTCAAGCCACTGCCTCAAGAACTTTCTATGAAATAGTTCCGACTATGCCTGGGCATCATAACATTCATAAACGATATTGATAGATGAATAGAAGAGTCTAGAAACAATCATTATTGATTCTCTTGGGAGGAGTTCAACCACTCGAACTCAGAGAGATGAGCCTAACAGTGCCCCAAGCCAAAATAGAGAGAGGAGAAGAATGTAACTATCTAATTGGGATCAGAGTTCCGACCAGTCCTTTGAAGGCCAAAAGGTAAAGCAATATTTAGCCACACTCTCTGCAGAACAGTATTATCAAAGCTCTCTCTCTAACCAATCAACTAAGACAGATGGATGAAAGAAAGAAAAAGTTGCTCTATAGCTATCCCAGAAGAAGATAGACCCGCCACTATAGATTTGTCCATCCCTGGGCTTGACCAAAGACATACCCAGCATACTAAAACTAAGATTAATCATCTCAGTTCCTCAACAGTCCTAGTCCCTAAATCCCTAAGCTAAATAGGACGCTTATAATCGTGATCATGTGGCATCAACTCTTTCAGTCACTACTACATGTGTCACACTTACAGTGGCAAAAAGTTTGATAAGATTCTCGGATAAGAAAGATCAATACTGAATAAGCTTCAGCAGATTCTTATTATAAATCTTTTCATAAGTAAGGAGTTATCCATAGGAAGATAATTGCCAGGTTAGTCTGGTCGGAAAGAAGCATGCTTACACCTTGCTTTATATTGAAAGAAGTCTTCCTTCTTGAGAAGGTAGCCTTTCTATCATTTAGTGGATAACTTCTTGCTCCATTCCTCTTAAGGTGGCGCGACTTAGTCCCATAAGCTTATGCCTATACCTGCTTTCCCTTGAAATATACATATTAAACCACTTTAAACTAGCAGTTAGTCTTCGCCCAACTCTGCCCGGGGGTTGGCCTTTTGAGGCTTATTTCACTTTTTTTTCTTTTTCTCTTATTGCTAATTGGAACTCCGGCTCCGGTAACCTCCTGAACCTTATCCATTATGTCAAACCTTCATCAACAAGGGGAAGGTAGGAGGTAATTCCCTTTTTCAAGGCCCCTAACCTAGTCCTGGTTTGGTTCTCTAGTGGAAATATTTGAGATACCTTCGCCTACCCTATAAAGTAAGGGAGACTAACACTTTGGTTTATAGAAAGTGAAATAGTGATAAGGAATTATGGAAAAGTCCCCAAAAAAAGGACGCGACTTTTCTCGGAAGAGCAGAGAGAACAGTCTTTGGCCCAGGTAAAATAAAGCCAGGCCTCCTCTTCCACCCAAGTGGACTATTCTCTCCTTATGGAGTCTAAGAAAAGAGAGATATCATTGCGTAAGGTGAAAGATCGATGTTCTTTAGAGTTCTAAAAAGATCAAGAATTGCATGCCTTTAGATCCCGTCTTTCTTGATTCATAATCAAGACGAAAGGTCGGATGTACATGTTCAGGTTAGGTCTACTTTTGGTCATTCTTCTCTCTGAAAAATAAAATATTGCTCAAAGAATGTGACTCGTAGTCTCTTTTCGAGTATTATCATATTGTGGATGATCCAGCCGGTGTGCGTATGAACAAACGGATTCCATCTCTTTAGCGACTGGGGTATAACTAGAATTTAATTCCAATCTCGATATTGTTGGAATTGGTCTCGATGAAGTGATTGCCCGCAAAAGCCGTAGCCCTTTATTTGCTTAGGGAAATCGGCATTGTTTAGTCAATGCTTTTTCTATTCTTTTGTTAACTGTTTTATGTATCGGATTCCATTCACCCCACGGTTGGGAATTAATGATTGGCTCTATCTATAGAGATTTTGGATTTGTTCATAATGCTCAAATTTGATCTAGTATTGTTTCCACCTTTCCACTCATTCTCGATACTATTTACTTTTGATTTTCCGTTGTTTAAATCGTCTCTCTCCGTCACTTGTAGTTATTTATCATTTAATGAATGACTTATAAATGATCCATTGATATTAATCTAATCCAATTAAAATGTTTGGTACTTTGTAGTTGTACATAAAAAAAGTATTGAAAATCGTATTTACTCTTTCTATTTCTAACCATCGGGGAGATTCATTCTAGATTATTCCAGCAAATAGAAGAATCGTGGCTAGGAAACTATACTAGCGACCTACCCAATATATTGTAAAATTTTCATGATCAATGATTGGACCATGCAAACTAGAAATGTTTTTTCTTATCTAAAGAAAGATATTACTCGATCTATTTGCGTATCGCTCATGATATATATCAACACTCAGACAACTATTGCAAGTGCATATCCCACTTTTGCACAGCAGGGTTATGAAAATCCACGAGAAGCAACTGGGCGTATTGTATGTTCCAATTGCCATTTAGCTAATAAGGCCGTGGAGATTGAGGTTCCACAAGCGGTACTTACGGATACTGTATTTGAGGAAGTTGTTGAATTCCTTATGATATGCAACTGAAACAAGTTCTTGCTAATGGTAAAAAAAGGGGTTGAACGTGGGGGTTTTTTCTTATTTTACCGGAGGAGGTTGAATTAGCTCCTCCCGATCGTATCTCTCACAATAAAAAAAAAGATTCTTGTGGTAGGCTCTTTCCCTGGTAAAAAAAAAGATAGTGAAATAACATTCCCTATTCTTTACCCGGACCCTGCTACTAAGAAGGATGTTCACTTTGAAAAATATCATATATACGTAGGCGGTAACAGGGGAAGGGTTCAGATTTATCCCGACGGCAGTAAGAGTAAGAATGAAGTTTATAATGCTACAACAGCAGGTATAGTAAGCAAAATCATACAACAAGACAAAGGGGATATGGGATAACCATAACGAATGCGTTGGATGGGCTTCAAGTGGTTGATATTATCCCTCCCAGACCAGAACTTCATGTTTCCGGGGGTAAAATCTATAAAACTTGATCAACCATTAATGAGTAATCCTAATTTAGGCGGATTTGGTCAAGGAGATGCAAAAATAGTACTTCAAGATCCATTACGTGTCCAAGGACTTTTGTTATTCTTGGCATCTGTTATTTTGGCACAAATCTTTTTGGTTCTTAAAAAGAAAGAGCTCGAGAAGGTTCAATTGGCCTAAATGAATTTATAGATTCACAGATATATCAACATCAAGTTCGTAAAAAGAACCAAATTCTTGTTAGTGATTATTTATGATAAAAAATGAAATTATGAAAACTCCTTTGTCTTATTTAGACCCTTCTGAAAAATCTACATTACATACTCTTTTTCTACGAGATGCTGGTAATCCCGTTGAGTTCTTATGCTTTCATGTTGACAACTCAATTCATTCGATTACTACAGGGATGAACCCAATCCAGAATATGAACCATAAAATAAAATACCTATTAAACCGATTACAAGAATACCAGTTATAGTACCTAATATCCAAAGAGGAATCCTTCCAGTAGTATCGTCCATTTACCCCACTTCCCACCAGATTTCATCCTGTGGTCATGCTAGAGACATAAATAGTCTTGGATAATTGAATTACGAGATCCTTCCGAATGAGCTAAAAGAATATTATTTATTCTCTTTTGTTTTGTTAATTGAAAAAATAATTGGAAAATCTAAAGGGAAGTACAAAAATAAGTAATAACCCCCAGCAGAGACTGGTACGTTGAAATTCAACATTTTGTTCGTTAGAGTTTGATTATGTCGTAGCTCTATAATTTAGGTGTTGTTTATCGTTGGATGAACTGCTGATATTAATCCAAAAAAAAAGATTTTTTCAAGCGATTGTTTGATTACTTTTTCTTCTTCTCAATCATTCAATATATTATGTGAATTAATATATTACTGAATCTAATGAGTTAAACTTAAATTAAAGTAAAAAGAAAAAGTTTTCTAGTTTTATAAGTGTTCACTTTAAAATAGAAAATGGATTCGATACAATTCAACAAAATCTTAGAAATGATTTTTGAATTTGATTCTATAAAAATTCTGGTTTCATTTTTGAATGAAGTTAGACGATACAACTCTTATTAGTTTAATAGTTTAGCCAAGAGTTACTCAATGGATCGGTTGATTGGAATTGCGGGATGGATTGATGTTATGGATGATGAATCAATATCTTTTATGTGTCTGTCACTTTATCTTTGTTAGTGTTGTCTTCCTATAATGATAGATGAATCAAATTTCATTCAACTTCTTCTTTCAATTGAAATTGAGATTTTTTCCTATCCTCCTATTTTGCAAAAATGGAAACTTTGGTAAGTGCTTTCTAAACATATGTATAAAAATAACACATTTCATTTAATTTAGCCCTTTCATGCTTACTATAACTAGTTCTTTCAGTTTTCTCACCTCTATTTATTGGTCTGAGCAAGATACGACTTATTTAAACAGAATATTCAAAATGATAAATTCAAAAAAAGAATTCTTTCTGTGGGATTACGTGTATTCTATTTTTACTTACGTTACCAATTGTCAATTCTTCGTCATTGTCATTGAGATTCATGTCAATTCAGATTAATATTTAGGTATAGATATTACGTATTTTTTTTCTCCTTTCAAACAAAGAAAAATGGTTGATGTTTTTCTATTTGGAATCGTGTTAGGCCTAATTCCTATTACTTTGGTTCAATTATTCCTAACTGCATATTTACAATATAGGTGTGGTAATCAGTTGGACCTTTGATTAATTAACATCTCTTTTTTTATTGACCTCCTCTCCTTACAGTCAAGTGGCTTTCAGCTCCTTTATTAAACTCTCCCCTTTTAATAATAAGAAGGTAAGCATCAAAACCTAGAAAACCGAACCTATACAAAGAGCTCTTTTCAGCCCCTACTCCTAAGAAGTGAAAGTTGTTGGCACCCACCATATCTTGCTTTGGGGCCGATCTCTTGTATCGAAGCAAACAAATTCAATGATTTTCAATATTTTATTTATTTCTTTTTTCTTTATTGTTGACTTTTTTCTACCACAAACAGATTTGCCGCATGGATTGGATAGAGTCCCATAATCTCGACATTAAAGCACGAATCCCTTGAGCGCTTCGGCGACGGATAAAAGCAAAGGCAAAGCACTCTGTTGCGGTTAGCAACCGGTTCTTATTGCATTCACCAAGACAGTATTGCTCACTCTTTTACTTACAGTCAGGTTGCTTTCCGCTCCTGAACTTTGCGGTGAGTTCAGCCACCACCTTCGGATCTAGGCTCTGCTCGAGCGTAGTCAGCCAGCTTCATGACTTTGCTTAGCCTCCAGCCTTGGAAAGGGATAACCTTTCACTATCTAGGCGCCCTCGAAGGAGGGGTCCCACAGACTTCTTCCTCGAAGGTCAAGTCGTAGTTCCTGTCCCTGGGAGAAGTGGAAGTAGTTAGAAGGATGGAGTGCCTTTTGCCCTCAGAAATATGTGGCTTCACCTTCAAGACGTCAATAAAATTGAGCTAATATGTGATCATGACAGTACACTGATTCATAGGTCTTCTTTACTTTACGGCTTTTTTATTATGATGCATCATGAACGTGCCTATAGGTGATCGGAGTGAGCGGTGGTTAGATATAGTGGCGGTTTCACCGACTTGGATTGGAAGGAAGGGCTTCACTTTCCGATCGCTTTTTGAGGTTGGTTTGGATGAGTGTGGGCAAGTTTAGGATTCATTATCGCTTTCCGCTTGGAGAAGCTCAACCCCTTGTCACTTAAAGGGCGGATTTGCCGAAGCGAGTCGAAAGGGAAAAGAGTCATCTTTGAAGGCTATTATGCATTGTTATTCATAGTAGAGTGTAAGATAGGTTTGGGTATAGCAAGACTTGAACCTTTGACCATTAGGTTAAAAGCCCAATGCTCTACCAACTGAGCTATACACCCAAAAAAAGATATAGTAGTAAATAAGGATTGGTATGGAAAAGAGTCCGGCCCCCCTTCTTCTCATCATATTAAAGGAGCGCGGCTCTATATTAGGCTAGTACTACAGAGCAACCAAAAGAAAATGTAAGGTCGCGCGTTAGCACTCTTCCAAGAAAAGGGATGCGCTAAGGAACAACACCTTTTGCGCAGCTGCTACACCCTTGCTTCTTGCCCCTTATTTCAAACTCAAGGAAAGCCTTTATCGATATGAGAAAAATGTGCTCAAGCGCCCAACCTATACAAGGGGCATGGGCTCAAAAGTGGGCCTTACTCAACAAGCACCTTTCTTAGTAAGGTTGATTGTTTTCACTCATTGAAGATTCTATCTATAATAGAAGGTCAACGGGGGATACTCAAATTGTTCTCACTGACACCAGAGAAGCTGAGGGTGTCTTTCTTTCCAGTCGCCATATGGTTCACCTTAAAGCCTTAAGGAGAGGGGGAGGAGCAGTTATCTATGTAATTACGGTCTTTGTTGGTCATTGTTCCGGTCGAGAACTCTTTTTTATTTGTCCAATTCCGTCTTACCAAACAAGACTGACTTCTTACCAACCCACGAAGGGTTGTGAGGCTGGACCAGGTACGAGGAATGAATCTATATATGTGCACGAAATATAGTGTTGTTGGTTTCGATTCGACAAAGGTAGAATGCATGGTCGAATGTCCAGTACAGTAGGTAGCAGGTGTGTTTGTTTTGGCTAATGAGCAAGAACGATAAATAGGCGATGCACCATCCTTGTTGTTGCGTACGGTTTCCTTGACTTGATAGATTCATTCAATTGAACCCATACTTAAAGGAGGACCACAAGCTTGGGGCTCGACGAAATAGAAAGTTTCAGCATGTTGGAAATGGGGTTAGCAGTGAAAGAAAGAGCCTGACTTGTCGTGGTGATTAGAGGACACCTCTGATCGTTCACCTCTAATGTGACACGTTCCCTCCCAGTAATAGGGTCAACGGGTTCAGTCCGCTAGAGAGCGGGGATATTCTTCTTCCAAGAGACAATGTCATCCCTTCTACTAACCGAACCCTCAGTTAGTGGGCCTTTGTCAACATGTTACGAAGCTCCAGTCTTCGGTGGGTCACCATTACTTGACTTAGAAAGGCGAACATCTGGGCAAGGGAAAGCATAGTGCGCCTGGTGCAAATGGCTTTCTTTTTTCATGATATACCAATCAGAATGGAGGGTCCTACCTATGTACATGATTGATAGAATCACTACTTAGGCGGGGCGGTAACTTGATATGGGAGAGGCATGAGTGCAGTTCAATCTTGTTTTGTATTCGTTTGTACTGAGTAGAGCCTTTTTCTCGTTTATCAGTTCACCTCCGCTCTATTGAAAAGTAGGAATTCCTGTGGTGGTTTTGTCAACAACCCGTCTCAGGCCGGATAGACTAACCTAACCCACCCTTAAGGAGGCTTTTCCATAGTTGGGTGTCCGCTTTAGTATGATTTAAAAGGTTAGGCTAGCTTTGGTAATACCCAAAACAAATGAAAAGTGATTGGGGTCGATAGGTGGAAGTTGGCAAGGAACTTGATCCCCCCCAGAAAAAGGGGGAAGCCGCGGTCGAACTCAAATTCTGGAAATAAGTCGGGGCCTTTTGACAAAGTCTACCAGATAGTAGATGATAGAGGGCCTATCGTTACGTTGCACAAGACGGTGCCCTTTCACTTCGATTTCCTTCCTTCATAGTCAAATCTGATGATACGCTTTGGCGATGTTATCTACCAAATAAAAGGTCTGCTAAGTGATCGAAATTGCTCAGGTCAGTGAGGACTCACTCACGCATGTACTCCTTATCTATTTAATACTTTCTTCTATCTACTTAATTAATTTAAAAGGTGACCCGCCGCGCTGGGCTATAAGATAAGATACAGTTCTTGTACTACTTGATTGACTAGGAAGAAAGAGCTTCTCTAAGAACTGGAAGACTCTTGTATGTACGGTAACCCTCTCTTCCGCTACTGGTGGACTGTTGCACATAAAGGGTCACAACCACGAAGCAGTGATAGATCACCCATAGATACATAACCCAAGGATGGTGAATGAAAAGGAGAAAAGACGATGAGAGAGATCAAAGGGCGGGTCGCCGAGTGGTTCAACGAGCCCGACTTACTTCAGCGAATGCTTATTTGTAGCACATTTTTGGCGACTATAAATAAGTTTTTGAACAATTAGTTTATTATGTTTTGTATATTTTAAGGATATTTTTATAATCTTGACATCTTGGAGAGTGTTTTTAGAGTGTTTTCCTTAGCTTTGAAGGGTTGGAGAAATTCACTTGTGAGAATTTGGAAGTGGGTTTCTAACATTCATCGAATTGGAGCATTGTAAATACAAAATCACTCTTACCTAGTTGATGTATAATCAATTAGGTAACTTCTTTTACCTTTTTATAATGTCTAACTAAAACTCTAATTCTTGGGGTGTGATCATGTGATTATGGGCATAATTAGTTTATGGGTATTGTTAATTGTTAGTTTAAATTCTATTTAAAGTGAGTTTAATCCTTAATTGTGGTTTAATTTAAGAATTGTAGTTGCAAATGCAGTTTTATATTTGTATTTTTGGATTGATCGAGAGAGAGGTTTTAGAACTAAAGTTATTGATTGATGATTTGTGGGTATTGGGTTGATCTGGGTTTACCTCGAGAGAGTAAATCCTAAACCCAATCCCACATATTTAGCTCGAGAGAGTGAATGGATTAAGGTGTGGGCTGCTCTTAATTTTCATGCTTGTTGTTGTATAAATAAATCAACCTTATTCGGGGTAGTTGTTCGAGAGAAAATTATCCCCCTTATAGTCTAGCCTACTCACTAATAGTTAGTTATTTACTAATAGTTGCAATTACCCATGTACCTATATTTTCCTATAATCGATCACATCCCAAGAATCTGTCTGTATATTGTTAATTCGAAGTGTTTGTGACTGTTGTAGTTGTCAATTAAAACCAAAAACCCTATTTAACATTCGTGTCACCCCTTTTTACTTGATTATTTCTTTAATAGATAATTTCTATTCCTATGGCTGATTAGACCACATATTTACTTCCTAATTGAATATAAAATAGGTACCGCTCCTTCTGGTATTCGACCCCAACTCATTTAGTTGGGTTTTATATTGATTTACGATTGTTGAACATCTGGAATTGGATGAGGTGTGCTTGAAATGTCAAATCACAATCTCCTCAAAGGTGTACTCCCCATAAGATCCTCCAGCAATAGTATCTAGCACAACATTTCCATTGTCATCCTATCCTCTATAGAAGTACTCCTTTAGTGACTCATCATCTATGTGGTGGTTTGGCACACTATTCATGAATCTAGTGAATCGATCCCACAAACTACTTATTGACTCTCCAGGTAGTTCCATGAAGTTATTTAGTTTATCTTTGAAATTCAACTTCTTGGATACCGAAAAAAACCTCGCCATGAACACCTTGTGTAGTTGGTCCCATGTACATATTGAATTGTATGGATGCTTAGAAAATCACACAACATCATCACTTGTCAACGAAAGTGGGAATACTTAAGCCTATAATGTTCATGTCCATGTCTGGTAGTCCTACACTACTCGAACAGACACATTTCAATCAGGCTATGTAAGCATATGGATCTTCCGAAGGTAACCAAGCGAACAACCCTTTTGTTGTAAGCATTTGCATAAGAATGTTGGTCATCTCAAACGAATATCCCTAAGGTAGTGGACAGAGAACAATAACACCAGTTTATCCCACCGAATCATAGTCAACCCTGTAGTTATCATGAAACCTCGGTGTTGGCTGGTTTTGTACCCTCTCTACATTTTTTATTAGATGACCACCGTGAACTTGAGCGGGTACATATACAACCCCAGGAGGCTGAAAACTAGTTCCATCCCCATGACCCTCTCTGATTGGATCATAAGGCGTCAGGGGATTGCCTTGACTTCACGTACATGGTAAACAGTAGAGATAAGACATGTAGAAAATAAAATAAAATAAAAAAAACATAAAATCAGGAAATACTTCACTAAAGTTTAATAATGAAGTTAGTTTAATCTAAAAGGCCTATTCCACGGAAGTGGTGCAAACATTTTATACCCCTAAATTATACCTCTTAAAAGAAGTATAAGAGGTCATTTCCAAATAAAGAACCTAACTTTCAGGTTAAGGTCGATCCCACGAGGAATATGGTTTACACTTAAGCTAACCTACACTTATCTGCGTTTAGTCAAACTATTTCCAAGAAAAGTAACAAAAAGGGAGGATTTGTAAATAAGATAACAGATTGTTTATTTGAATCACTAATTAACAAGTAAACAAGATTCACAGTCGGAGATATAAATATTAGCTGAAAACTAGGGTATAATGGTTCCCCACAAGCTCTTAACGTAGTTATCCTAATAATAGTAACTCTATCCTAGTGTTTGACATGCAAAAGGTTGATAAGTTGGGTATCAAGTGATTGGTCCTCCAAGTAGCGAATTTCACCACGCAACTTGGGTCATCTACTGGTGTGTACTTTACTAACCCTTACCTTTAACCCCGTACCAGCCCTCGCGTCCATTGAGTTGGGTATTAGCCCTCACGTCATTAAGGCCAGGCTAATGGATCGAAACATATCCTTAACTAAATTTCCATTGTTAAATCCTTTTCTCATTCATTACGTCCTTGGTCCGGCAAGTAGGAACGAGGTGAGTTATAATGTTGTACATTGTTAAAAAAGCATTCTAAATGAAAGGATAAACAATACGAGGTCGTTTGGTTACTGGTTAGTGTTATGTAGGTAATAGTTATGCAGGTATTAGTTATGAAGGGTTTAGTTATGCAGGTATTAGTTATGCAGGGTTTAGTTATGTAGGTATTAGTTATGTAGGGTTTAGTTAAGCAACCATTAGTTATGCATGTATTATTAAGTTATGTAGAGATCACAATACATAAATTATTAACTATAAAATATTAAATTTAATGTAAATTAATATATATATATATATATATATATATATAAGTAAGAAAATAGTATAAATTCTCCCACTTTTTGAATAAAAGTATAAAAAAAAAAATTCACTCTATACTTATTTGGGACTGCTATTTTTTCATTTTGTTTTTTTGTTTTATATTTATAACTTATAAAAAGAAAATACGATTAATATATTTCAAGTACACTATAATATCTTATTTTATATAATGTAAATACTCTATTAATATGTTGTATACATCGTTTATACATTTTTAATATACCTTATGAGTCCACAAATTGGAATCATTTAGGGTGTTATTTTAATAGATTTAGTATCCTCAAATGCATATTTTGTACCGATAACTGGTGTAAATCCTTGAATTTCAGGTATTTGGACTTAGTGACAAAGCATGGACATTATTGAGAAAAACAGAAACAAGGCAGCTGAAAGAACAAAGAAAACAAGACCTGAGGATCACCTTAAACATTGGCCAAGTCACTGAATGGCCATGGAATGTCCTAATATTCCATATTGCCAAGCCCTAAAGTAGAAAATAAAGTCGACATGTCACCGAATGGTTCCGCAACGTAGTGTTATATCGCTCAAAGGTACAGAACTCCAAGATGAAGAAGGCTAAAGCATAAAGGCGATGGAATGGACTGATGAGTCCACAAATTTGACTCATTTAGAGCTATATTTTAATGGAATTAGTGTCCTCAAATGCATATTTTGTCTCAATAACTGATGTAAACCCTTAAGTATCAGGTATTTGGAGTTTGAGGCAAAGCATGGACACTACTTGGCAAAAAGGAACAAGGCAGCTGAAAAGAACAAAGAAATGAAGGACTAAAGATCGTCGAGCCCTGTTCGTGAGTCACCAATCGTCCTGGAGATCGCCTTTTGTTCCAGTGTGCTGAGCCCTAAAGGAGAAGGTAAATTCCGCGATGAAAATGAGTAGTCAGTGCATCGTTGAGAAGTTCCGCGAAGCAGTACTTCTATCTCCCAAAGCCTCAAAACGCGAGAATGCTGAAGGCAAAAGCAGGATGGTGATGAAATCGACCAAAAGGCAAATCACCTAGCGTATCGGCGATCCCGACTCACAGCGCCGAATGGTCCTCCACAGCAAAAATTTCAAACACTATAAATACTTGTTTTAAATTTCTAGCTTTGTATCACTTCTATTATTCGAACTTTTTACAGTTTTTAGAGAGTTTAAGTTTTAGAGGGTTTTGGAGACTTTGTTCTAAGACCTTGAAGATTAAAAGGGTTTCAACTCCAAGAAATTAGATGTTGGTCTCGAAGATTCTTCACTCTTGACGTGTTTTAAGACTTCGTTCTTCATACCCAGTTGATGGAAACTGATATTGGTATAAATTTTTATCTCTTTTACATGTCTAGCTAAAACCCCAATTTTTGGGGTGTGATTTTGTGAATATGGGTTAAATTATCTGTTGGGTCTTACTTGTTGATGGTTTATTTGTTGTTTAAATATGATTTGATTTAGTAGTTGTGTATGAACTTAATGGGATTGTAGTTGCGAAAATGATATCATCTTAGTGTTTTTGGCTTGCGAGAGAGAGAGGTCGTAAAACTAAGACTACTAAATTGATAGCCGGTGGTATTGGGTCGACATGGGTTCAACTCGAGAGAGTGAACCCTAGTCCTTCTCTCACATATTCAGCTTGAGAGAATGAATGGTCTAAGGCAGAGGATGTGCTTAATGCGACAACTCGATGTTCGAGAGAAACTGACTTGATTCGGGGTAGGTTGCTCGAGAGAGAATTTACCCCCACTATATTCTAGCCTAGTCACAAATGTTCAACAATTTACTATTAAAAGCATGTACCCGATAGTCTAGTTTATCCCGTATTCCTATCACATCCCAAGAATCTCGTTTCCATATCTAGTTTCCTTATATTTTTGTTCCTTTTTGTTGTTAATTTACACAAACCCCCATTGATAATTGACGCTTGCATCATCCCTTAGATTTAGTATGTTTACATTCGATAATTTTTATAGCTATGACTAATTAGAATTTGATTTTATTTTTCTATTAATTCTCAAAACCACTCCTTGTGGGAATGAACCCAACCCTTGTTTGGGTTATATCACTACACGCGATCGTTTGGCCCTTGAACAAAAATATTGTCAGTTGATTACGTCTAACATCAAAATGGCATTGCTGCAGGGGAGTGGTGTTATTTGATATTTTTTAGTTTAGTAAAAAAAATTGTTCTTCTTAGTCGTAGTTTACTTAATTTTTAGTTTTGTCTTATTTATTTGTTTATTGAGATAGAATAATGAGTATACATGATGGAGATGGTGAACCAATGGAGCACCTCCCGGTAGCAGTGATGAGGTTCCGGGATAAGATTCTAATCTTTAAGCAGTTAGAAGGCGAACAACTTCATGAGGCATGGATGAGGTTTAAAGCACTTATGAGTCACTCCCATACTCATGAGATCCCCGACATAGTTCTTCTCGAATGTTTCTACAGAAGTCTTATTCCAGGAAATAGAATGTTGGCTGATTAAATTGTCTCGGGTAGTCTAGTACGACAGCCCTATGTGATAGCATCCGAATTGCTTGACAACTTACATGAACCTAATCAAGCATTAAGAAGGGGAGACTTCAGCTTAGCAGTCCTACTAACTCAATTAGATGAGCTAACAAAGAAAGTTGGGGATCTTGAAGTCCAGAACAACAAGAAAGGGCGCTATATTCCTCCTCATGAACGAAGGAAACTTAAGAACAAGGAGGATGGACAGATCAAAGAAATGTTCATGCTCCTACTCCAAAAAGCAAATGAGCAGCATAGGGTGCTGGAAGAATTGAGGGAGAACGTCTTGATGCCGAATCAGATGACAAACTCCCACTCCATGCTAATTCATCTACTGGGATCCCAAATGGACCAAATATTGTCCTCCCTCTACCTAGAGCCAAAGGTGGGGTGCCCTTATGAAACTAGGGCTGATCTCATGAATAGAGCTTGAATAAGGACCTATGTTGTGCCACGATATTAACTAAGGGGTTGTTTGGGAGGCAACCCAAAACCTTTTATTGCTTTATTTTTGTTTTAAAAATAATGGTGTGTTGAATGTACAAGTTAAAGTGTGGAGAGTATGTGAAAGTTGCATTTGGCGAGCTATAAGTTCCATTCAGTGAATCGCCGAACAGATCAGCGATCCCGTTGTTGTCTGCCTTTTGACCTCCCAAAGTAACGGAAGGTCCTATAAAAGTCAGCAGGGTGAGTGACCACTCGGTGAAAAATACTAATGTCGCCGAATGGATGCGAACTGGACAATTATATATGGCCAAAGGGTTTAGAATTTCAAAATCTTCGCTTTTCCTCGCTTTTTAAACTTCAAAAACTCGCACCAAGTTAGTATTTTCACCATTCTTGCATTCTACTAGTATTTTGATTGTTAATTAGTGCTCGGACCTCGGATTTCATTGCCTCCTACCATTTCAAACAAATTTAATTGGCACAAAAGGTTGGTTTTCCGAATCCCAAATTTAATTTCAAAAATTTTGTACTCATTTGAAAATAATCACATCGTATTGTAGTGTGATGGGCCTCTTTTATAGGATTAGAATGCTTAACTACCATCTTTAATTTACTAATCTTGCCCTTATTGATTTGATCGTCGAATGCCCATATTTTTGGTGCCTTAAATTGAGTTAAATTTTGTGGGGGTATGCTTGTATGTTGGTTAGATTGGTAGAATGAAGTCTGAGTATCCCGTATTTTTGCTAAATGACATAAATTGCATAATGATAGAGTAGGTGACACCATTTTTAAGGGCAAAAGTCATCAAACAGCCAACTTTGGTAAAACAAGGAAAAATCCAAATATCTGGAGGCAATGTGTGTTATGGGTCTGAGCTTAATTATACTAATGCATGCTTTGATTTTGTTTTCAGGGGTTGCGGGGTTGGATTCGAGAATATGGGTTGAAAATAGGCACGTTGGGCCGTTTGGCGAGCTTGGTCGAGCTCACCGAACCACTCAGAGGTTCGCCTAATGACCCCATCTCACCTTTAATTTCATGATATATGTGTTGTTGGTTTCTGCAACTTTCGGCCGGAAACCAGAGTTCACCAAAAGCACTCGGCAACTCGCTAAATGTCTTCTTGTTCGCCCTTTGTCTGCACCCTTGAAACCTTGTTGCACTGTAACTTTTGGCGAACAAACCCTTGCTTGCCGGTAGCTTTCGGCGATTCGTTGAAAGTACTTTCCCATCGCTGACTTGCTAAATTTTTTGAGTAAATCCCTTTGATGAGCTAGACTTAGCTCGCCAAAGAGATTAGGCGACTAGTCGAGTTGATCGGCGAGTATGTCTGCATAAGCTTTCTGTGCTTTGGTATGAATACTTACTAACTTTTTCCCAATGATTTGCATACATGGAAAAACCTAAAGTTGAAGGGCAAAACATGCCACCCCGAGGGAAAGAAAAGGGGATTACACTAAATGAGGATGCAGCTGCATCCAAGAGAAAGACTACAAAACTACGCACAACTGGTTGAAAAGGCAAAGGAAAAGGCAAGGCACCGACATCACCAGAGGTCAGCTCTGACAGCGAAAGCATATATGACACTTACCTCACTGCATCTGAGAGTGAGAGTGAGCACCAAGAACCTCAAACTCTGGCATCAGATGACGATGAGCTGGTAGCAGCACAAAAGGCATAGCTACGATCTAAAAGGTTAAATGATCCGTCCAGGATCAAAACCCCTCAGCCTGCCACTTCTACTCCACCAGTCCCAGAACAAGCAATGGTGCTGGCACCTCCAGTACATGGTCCTCCGCCCAAGTCAATGAACAAATTAAAGACCGAGGGATTGAGGACACTTCTTGAGAAAAAATGTTTGTCTACGGATGGGGTTATCGATAGATACCCTGAAATAATGGATTGCTTGAAGTCTCATAAGTTACAAATCTTCACCAAACCCCATGGCCCCTACATTAAAAATTGGGTTCGGGAGTTCTATGACTCTTATGGAACCTTGATTCCACAAAGAAAGAAGCAAGCAACTGAATTCAAACCAGTCGATCACGTGGTAATCCGGGGCAAGAAAGTGTTGTGTGACAGCACTATGATAAATGTAGTCTTGGAATGCACCAATAATATTGCCAACCCTCACCAGTATAGCATGAAGACTAAGTCGTTCGAGGAAATAAAAAACTGGTTGGCTCATGTTATCTGTGATGGCACTCCAAAGTGGTTAGAGGTAGGGGTCTCGATAATGAAAATGGACCTGCCTGTAGCTGCTAGGTACTGATTTGGCTTTATTAGCAGCACTGTAATGTCATCCCAGAATGAGTCCATTTTGTGCCACACTAAGGCAGCTTGTCTTGGTGCAAGCATTACACATTAGTGAATTAATCTGGGGATGATCATTACTTCACAGATTCTCATGCGTGCCAAGCAGCACCATACCTCTCTCCCCTTCCCAGTATTGATCTCCGAGCTGTCCAGACGGGCTCAGGTCCCTATAGATGCCGATAGAGATATAGAAGTGATTCCCACATCCTCTACCGATATTTGAAGGATCGCGGCAGAATATTTGAAAGACCGAGCGGAGTAGAAGAAGAATACTACCCCGGTTGTAGACACAAACTTACCACTTGCAGAGGCATCTTTGCCTACTACGGCCCTTGGGCCTTCAGGTACTCTTTGTGTTGTATCTTCTGAAGCCCCTAGTGGTTATGTTAATATGCTTCCTCCAAGACCTATTGTTGTTATTGTCTCCCGGACTTCAATCACCAAGGCATCTTTACTTCTCATAGGAGAGCTTGCCTATTCTTGTGGATCGTTGGGAAGCCAGGCTAGAGACATCCATTCCTGATATGATTCAGGCCACTTTGACTGTTGTTGTGACATCATTGAGCGCCGACATTGATATTATTGCGTCAAGGATAGCGGTGTGCGAGCATGATTAAGGATCCACCGAGGAGATGACAACATTAAAAGTTGCCATTGTTGAGCTGAGAAAAGATTTGGACTACCTGAAGTCCACCAATATGTCCATGGTTTTTGGAACAGTGGAGATTCTAGATGTTCCTGAAATGCCTCCAAATACCGCCGGACATGAAGATAGAATGGAGCAGACAGCCGAGCCTGAGTCAAAGGCAGAGAGTGATGAAGAGATGCTTGAAGAGACTGAGGGAGTTGCAGATGAGGACCTGACTGCGACTAAAGCAGTCATGATAGACGCGATTGTGCAGACTTTTCTAGTAGGTACACCTTTTGTTGTTTCTGGTGAAGCTGGCTCTTCAGATGTGATTCCGGGCAGTGATTCCCAAGTACAGATTGTTACACCGGGCACTGAGGCCCGGACAGATGGAGAGACTGCATAGATAGGATGCTTTCTTTACCTCTCTCTCTGTCTTTATTTCTTCTCACTTTTGGATATTGTTATTTGAATTTGTGGACAATTGTTTTTAATTGTGGTGGGGTGGGGTGTGGCCCACCTTTGTGTGCTGATTATGTTCATGTTTTGTTTATATAGTTGGGTCGTTGTGTTTAAAATTATGTTTTATACTATTTTCTTGTGGATGCTTGAGCTTGTGGTTCCTTTTGTTTTAAATTGTAAATGATTTTGACCCCTCCAAATTTTTCGTCCACTCTTGTATGTACTTGAATATGGCTATTTTTCAGCAAATTTGAGTTCAGTTTTGATCAATATCAATGACTCAAATAGTACTCATAATCGAATGAACATAAATGTGCGGCTATGATGAGACCAAGTGAAGTTACATAGTCAATATGTGAACTCTTTGCATCTCGCTGTGACTAGCCAATTATCGAATTGATTCTCTTGTGATGAACGTTGCACACTAGTGAAAGTGTGGAGTCTTGTTTGACTTTGGTGTCGATGCCTTGTGTGATGAGGTTACTGTGAACCCATGTATGATAACACCTAGAATTTGCCCCGTTGTTCTGGTCGACTAAGTAAGGCTATCTCTTGATATGATCTTAGGCAACTTCGAAGAGTGTGAGCCTGTCACGACCCAAGCCTAGGGCCTAGACGTGACATGGCGAATGAGGAACCCGAAGGAACCCCAAACAAGCCTCTCAAACTTGTCATCACACTTCATCGGTCGCGGAAGTACATTCAACATTAATTAACGGGAAATAGGGACTAAGGGCAAACCATTTCAAAATGA
>JAJOOO010007381.1:0-20713 GCA_029582685.1 Solanum piurae
CCATCCAAATAGCAGCACATCCAATCTTTCATGAAAGAACAAAACACTTTGACATAGATTGTCACTTTGTAAGGGAGAAGATATTAGAAGGGCTAATTCAAACACAACACATTGGAACAAAAGAACAGCAAGCAGATCTCTTGACTAAAGGATTATGCAAGCCTCAACATGATGCACTGATTGACAAGCTTGGAATGAAAAATGTATTTTTCAATTCTTAGCTTGAGGGGGAGTGTTGAGGACATAGTTAATTAACTATATGCTAGACTTGAGTAGTTAGTTAGTTAGGTATATAAAGTTAGTTAAAAGAGCATCTTAGTTAGTTAGGATTTACAGCTGTCAAATATTCCTTTTCATACTTGTATATATATATGTGTAATCAGCATGTGAACATACAGATTGAATGAATAAGATTTGATTCATTCCCTCAACTTCTCTCTAAGTGTTCTTAACTCCCATTAATGGAGTCTCTCAACAGGTATATATTCTATGATCCATTCTTTTTTTAGCAGCCACAATATGCATTTTTCTATATTCCTTTTCGAGTGATGTTTCATAGAATATTATGTTTTCAAGTTTGGGAAGAAAATTCAATTATATGACATGAGAAATATACTCTATAAAATAATATATATTTTTTTTAATAACATGTGCAACTAAAGAATTAGAATTAATGAGAGATACTTTGATCCTATCCATACTAAAAAAGATTATTGAATTTTGAATGGTACATCAATCAGTATCGACAATATTTTTTTCAATGTTCTTAACATGTCTCAAGCTTTAAAGATTCCTATGATTCTCCAACACAACTCATGACATAAGTAAATGTACCATTTTGATTGTAATGTGAAAGGAAGATATATATGTTGGCATAAAATATATAGAGATTCTTTCATTATGAAAATTCTAGCATTTGTTCCATTTAATTTTAAATTAAAAATTAATTAACATGAGACATTAACTTTTTAAAATTCTTAATCAGATTAAGATGAATCATGGGAAAAGAATCCGCTAAAGAAGCAAATTATTTTGTGAATATTCACACATTGTGTTCATATATAGTTTTTTTTGTTTTCTATCTGATGTTCGGTATCCACATTGGAGTCCGATTAAATTTGAATTCATACTCAAAGTCCCACATTAGGGATAAAACGCTCTCTAACAAAGGCGACGCGACTTCATACCCAAGGGGACTTGAATCTGAAACCTCTTGGTTAAGGATAAATTAATACTTACTACTCCACTACAACCCTTGTTGGTGTTCATATATAGTTATATACAAATCACGTGTAAATCCTTCTTCCTCTTCCAATAACGTTTTGATTAATTTTCTTCAGATTTCACCCGATGTTATTTGTATTGAGATTCGTCTAAGTTTGAATTTTTATCAAGAAGTTTATTATTCGGAGGTATGTAAACCACTCCTTAACAAGAACGATTCTATACATAGCAATGCTTGAACCCAAGATTTCAAATTAAAAATGAAGGATCTATTTACCAAGTCCCTATTTGATTTACGCCAATTGAAACTACGGAAAAAAATAGAATTTAATAGTATTTATATTGGAGCTCGATTAAATCTGAATTCACGTAAAAAAGTTTCATCATTGGGGTACAACGTTTTCTAGCTAACAAAAACGACTTTATAGTTGGTGTTCGAATCCAAACGGTGAGACCTATGATTAAGGTGAGGGAATACTAATCACCTAATACTTCACCACAACCCTCGTCAACCTCTTATTTACAATAGAATTTAAATCTATGACATGCACCTAAATCACATATCCCGAGCTGTGCTATTAATTACTAGTAGACCATCTTTATTTCAATAATTTTTTTTTGTTGGTTCAGATAATTTAAATGCATAGACAATCATGTTAAGGTCTGCTTAAAAAAGAAATTGTTATTATATAGTATAAAATGGTCGACATAATATTATAAAGTCAGCCACTAACTGAGTGGGATATGAATCAGATGTGAATAATAAATTGGCAACACAATATTTTTCATATTAAAAGAGGAACATTGCCATGTTATATTTCAATATTGTCCAACAAAAAAGTCTTCATAAATACTCTCTCAGTTCCAATTTATGTGACACTTTTCATTTTGTAAGAGTTTAATAATTTAAGTTTGATCGAAAATTTGCGCATGAAATCTTCAAATTTTTTGAAATGAAATTTATATATTTATAAACTACATAAAAAGTACTATAAGTGACAATAATTGACAATTCAAAATATTTAAAAAATATATAAAAAAAATTACGATAAAAGATAGACTTATTTAAATCTCAAAATTCAAAAAGTGCTATAAAAATTGGCACGATCGGACAAAGGGAGTATAATACAAGCATACTCAGTATATATAATTTAAAAATAAAATCTGAGGAGGTAGATTTGTACAGAATCTTATCTCACTTTGTACCGATAAAAAAGCTGTTTTTAATAGACTCTCCACTTATTAAAATTAATTGATATTTCAAAATGAACATGTAAAATATGCCATAAACATATTATAATTAATTATATGCTTACCCCAAAAGGTTACATAAATCCTTTTTAATTTCCACACCTAAATATTTTTTTTTAAAAACTCAAAATATCTCCCAAAAATAGATTAAAGAACTGAAAAGGTCAAAAATGCCCTTCTTTCTTCTGTTTTTTTTTTTTGGCTTCTAATTCCTAAACCAAAAAATTAATCATTTCATACACTAATAGCTAATACTGGAATTGGGAATTTTCATCATTTTTTTTTTGCATTTCTATATCATTATTTTCAAGAATCATCATTTGATTATTTCCATTAATGCCCTTCACTTGTTCATGAATTATTAATTCTTCAATTTCCTTTTCTTTGTACTCCTTGTATTTTCCCCATAGAACAGAATATAGCCCTGCCACTATTAGCACTGCACCAATAATTCTGAAACCAAAAAATAAAAAAATAATTTTTTTTTAAAAATTGACAAAATAAAATAAAATAATGTTAAATGTTGATAAAAATTAAAATTACCTTCCAATATATATATTTTCAGCAAGAATAAAAGATCCCATAATTGTAACAATAATCATCATTAATGGACTAAACGCTGTCACAAAAACTGGTCCTCTTTTCTCCATTACAACTCCTTGTACATAATATGCTATACTTGACGACACAATTCCCTATAATTATATTAAAACACAAAATTAATTAATAATTTCTTAATTTTTGTAAAAAAAAAATTTAAGTAAAGAAAAAAAAAACTTACAGCATAGGCAGCAGCAAAAAGATTCATGTCGAAATCGATAGTCCAAACCGAATTTTTGTGTTCCATTACAAATGTTACCGCGATTGATTGCAACGTTCCCATAAAGCAAACGAGCGCGGTTAGAGATATTGGAGCTGTATATTTTCTCATCGTTATATTCTATAATGAAATAAAATAAAATTATATAATCACCGTTCCGTAAATAAATAAATCAACAAAATAAATTAAAGACTTTTGAATCATATGTTACGTTAGCTAGCTACCTGAAGAATGAAGAAAGAGGCCCAAGCAAATGTAGCAAATATGAGTTGAATTGACCCTTTTAGCCAATCTTTATCATAAGTTTTATTAGTAACTTGAGTAACATTAGAATTTATATTATTTGACCAAATTAAATTAACAACATGGCCTTTGTATAATGTCATTAACATGGCACCACCCATAGTTACTATAGTTCCCAATATTTTTGCTTGGCATCTAATTTTCTTTATGTCCACTTTCTCCATCCTAAAAAAAAATAATCATACTTAGTTAAAAAAAATAAAATTGATCCGAACGTCACGATTAAAAAAATTGTACCTGCAGAGGACTGCCATGACAAATGTCATAGCAGGTAGCATGTTACTCATAGCACATGAAAATGTTGGTGAAGTGAGTTTTAGTCCAGCATAGTAAAAATTTTGATCAATTACTGGCCTGTTTATATTAAAATTAATGTCAAATATGTAAAAAAATAGAAAAGAAAGATATATAGAAATAAAAAAAAAAAACTTACCCTAGAAGACCTAATACAAATATTTGCAAGAACATCATTAATGTCATCTTTGGTCTGATTGTTCTGTATACCAAAAATTATGATATCAATATATGTATAAGGTAATAATTACAAGTAAATCTCTGACGTATGTGTTATCATAGGTTAAACTATACTGATAATATTTTATCGCGATCGAGTAATTTTTTACCTTTCAAGGATGAAAGCAAAAGGAGCAATGACTATAGTAGCAAAGGCATTTCTATAGACAACAAGAACATAATGACTCATGCCTCTATTAAGTGAAACTTTGGTTATAATATTCATTCCTGCATAACCAAATTGTAAAGAAATCATAGCTATATAAGGTTTTGATCTTCGAAAATAATTGCAATTACATTCTTCTTTAATTCTCTCCATTTTTTGAAGTGATAAAATGGAATTGAGAGGAAAAAAAACTATGAAAATGAGAATTTGTGTTTTTTTTATTGAAAAAGAAATGAGACATGTTACATATTTATAGACAAAAGGGCCAAAAGCTAATTAGGGGATCTATACCAAATCATGAGCATCTTAAACTTGTCAAAATATTTCATATAAACACTCGAACTAAGTCTTGTTTCAATTATTAAACACCTTAACTTTTAATAAAGTGTTTCAATTAGACAGTTCGATTCAATTTTTTGAATTTTGTTTGCACGTATATTTGTTCGTCTATTAGATCGTTATACTAACCACACAAAATATGTCATCTATTTTTATTATACGCATCAACCTCAAGTTGAAAATGTCAGGGGGATTTTGACCTATTGAGCAAATGCGCATGACTAAATAAAATGACATATTTTATCCAAGTTAACTTAACTACCTAATAAATGAAGGAGAACACACACGTTTCCTCTTCAAAACATGAATTGAAAGTGCTAAGTTGAAACACTTTATAAGAAGTTGAAGTATTCAATTGATTAAACTTTTCAAATTTCTAAATAAAATATCCCGACAAATTTAAAAAATTGGTCATGTATATATTAAGCCATATTTATTAGTAGTTTAGTACTATATAAAAGTGAGAATATTACTTACGTATTATGTAAGAGTTTCATGCGTGTGAGAATTTCATACTCACACGTCAGTGTAATTTGCACTAAAATTGAATCTAATCGAATATTCTGATTTGTTTTTCTTGTATGTTATATAAAATAATCCATATAGAGCTTTACGATTATTATTTTTTTGGTGTGGAGAGGGGGAACGAGATTTGATCCTTCAACGATACGTGAAGGACGGAGGGCCTCAACGAACTGAGCTACCCTTTCACCCTAGACGTATGAGATAGATCCATGCCACTAATTGATAGAGTAATTTTGCCAATGAAATCATTAAAGTTATATTATATACTAATGGTCTAGTTAAAGATTAATTACTCATTGCTATATTTATACCTAAAGTTAGTTAGAAAATTAGTTCTAAAGAAAAAGGAATAAAGTATTATTAATGTTGTTATTATTATTATTATTACAACTTCCTTTTTAGTGCTAATACTCAAGCTACACTCAAAAGGAGGTTGGTGGTGGGGTCCACTTTAATGAGGGACCCAAGAGGCTATCGTCAATCCGATAAACTAAATTATAATTTTAAAATTAATAATCTACAAATTTTAATTTCGTCTTTAATCATAACTTATAAATCTACTTAGGAAACATTCAGTAAGATGCATACATTAACTTTGTTTATTATGATTAATATCTTGTTTAGTGCACTTTTTTAATCTACACTCTAACTTGTAGATCTAAAATAATATGATTATAAGCCTGATCGAATATTATTTGGCCATGGATAAAAATAAAAACAAATTTAGATTTATGTGAAGAGACAGAGAGCATGGAAAATGAGTTCCAAATATTCCTTAATCTCGACCCTATATGGTATATATGTCCTCTTATTAGTCTGTTTGGTCAAATTTTTAAAAATTATATATATACTAACTAGAAGAAAATTAAATATTTTTTGAAAAGAAAAAGGAAAATCAACATTTTCTCATAAGTATTTTGAAATATTAGCCAAGTATTATAAAGTATTACTTTAACATTAATTAAGTATTTTAAAAATTAATTAATTAAATATAAATGGCTATTCTCCAAATTTTTTTTTTTTTTTGATAAAATAAGAACTCGTGTATAAGGTGGGGTGGATTCCTCAGCACCCAACATACTGGAACTGATTAATTACATGAATTGGAATAATACCAAATGAATATTTATTACATTATAATATATATATATATAAATATATAAAGTTTAGGAATATAACAATGGCTAGTGGAATTATTGTTATACGTGGGATTAAAATTTCAACGTATATTTAGATACCCTTTTTATTTTTATTCCTCGAGGATCACAATTTTCCAATTTATCGCCTAATTCATCTACCCCATTTGAAATTCGTGATATTTTTTAAAGTTTTGTTTCAATTTGTTTGTCCATTTTTAACTTGATAAAGAGTTATCGATATGGATCGTAATGTAATGGTAAAACTGTTCTATTATCAATTAGAGGTATATGAAGAAGATCTTGTTGGGAGCGTCACCCCAGAATAAGTCATGCAATGCGCTATTCGAATCTAGTCGTGGATCTAATGCGGATACCGAACACTGGACATCGGGTGATAAACAAAAAAAAAATATAACTTAACATAAAGTTTTAAAAAATAAAGAATAATTTTTGAATCTTATGATCTTGAATTTAAGATATGTAGAATATAACAAAATATTCTGTACGGGGCTTTAGTACTCCAACACTCCCCGCTAATTTGCTAACACGATTTTATTCTCGTGACTTTTTAAACTTTTTTAAACTTAATGAAAAAGTTGAAATTGATTAGTCACATACATATAACTCGATTAATTTATATAAATTGATATATTTATTGAATACGTCGCTTGTATTTCACTAAAGTGCCTTTCATAAAAGAGCATGCATGTGGATCACAAAATTCCACAAAGAAAGGAGATTGATTTAAAATCTCCTCACTAACATCTCGTCTAAAATAATTTGTATATCTTTATTTATTTATTTTTTAAAAAAAACAGACATTACAAAACTAATTAATGGACATGGCCTGCCTAAAAGGTAACAAATCTGATCATAGTGATAGTTTTTTTTTCATGAAAATAATAAACAAAAATATTGAAAGTTTCACAAAACGACAATAATAAATACAAAAAAAGAGAGCATATAAAGTGCTTGGATTATAATAGATAGATTCGATAATATTTTTGCCATGTCCTATGTTTTATATATATATATTTGACTGTTTTTGTCAACTTCACTAATAATGAAATTTGTATGTTGTCAAAGACCAGATCATCCTCTCATTTCTATCTTCTTTTTTTTTTTTCGATATTTGATATTTACATGTTATTTTGATCGATTCAAATTTATGGTATGTAAAGCCCATTAAAAACAAGAAAAGTGTATGCTATCATAGGTCTTTCGAATTTCTTCATAAATTCCTAAGCAACATATGTTGAAATTTGATTTGCTACTTCTACTCTACTTGACTTAAAATAAAAAATGAAATGAAATTTAATTGGTCAAGAAAAAGAACCGTGCTAATCTAAATTTGAGGAAAGATAGAGAGATCTCTAGGCTCTCTTAATCAAATTGAAAGTTCGCTTTGCCAGTTCATGAATATACCGCACCCAACAATTCGAGGAGTTGGCATGATACGGGTCAAAGTCTCGTTTCAAAAAAGTCAGGACTTTTGGACATATATACAAAATTTTATTTAATTTTTAAAACTTAAATTCGAAATCTTAATTAATTAAGAATGAAATGATCGTATGTCTTTCCTACTTTGTTCTTAATGTGCACACATCTTTGTTCTTTTGTCTATTTGTTTATCTTGATCTTGAAATATTAACTTTGTCAACCAACAATGACTTAAATAGAAATTTAAAAGGAAAAGTTACATAATTAGACATATTTTACTATCATATATACTTAACTTACCTATAGTTTAAAAAAATTACACATAATTTCACTTTTAATATTTATACCATATTTTTAAAATATTTAATCAGATACACAAATTCTTTAAATATGATATTGAATAATTATCTTAAAATTTAAATTCTTTAATTAATGGTAAATTAGCATTCAAATTATTTTCTATCACCCAATCCCATTACATCTTTCACCCCATCCCCACGACCTTCTCTCACCCCACCCCCTGCGATCTTCTCTCACCCCCACCCCCACCCCCACCCCCACGATCTTCAAACACCTCCATCATCTCCCTCTCTTCCTTATCCTCTCAATACATGTTTATATCCCAACGTAAAACCTAGTTACTTTTTTTTAATTATTATAATGTATCTTGGTTTACATCTCATTCATGTATCTGAGATAGAGTTCATATTGCTCTAAAGTTCAATTTTATAAACTTTTACAAATTAGGTTTTACGTTTTTTGTTTTTGTTGTTTCTCAACTATTTTAATGGATGAGCATTCACAAAATCGGATGATTCTTGTTAAAGGTATCTCAGTAACAATTCTATTCAATTCAAGCCTTTTTTTTTCATTGACGATTTTGTTATGTATTTTGTCATTGCAGGGTCTTCATCCGTCAACATTCAAGTTGAAAATAGATCTAAGTTTAGGAAGACCAAATCAAAATGAAAGAATTACGCAGAGCTTTAATTAACATAACATATACACAATTAAACCCTTTAAAACTGTTGGATACATGTATTTGCCCTTTAAATCAAATTAATAACTTGTGTCTCTCAACTTTTAAAATTGTTGATACACGTGTCTCGTCTTTAATGATACATGTATCTCACCTTTGTTACCAAAGAAGGAACTGGTGAAGAAGATGAAGTTTAAGATTACAGAATCACTTTGATTATGATTTTGTTATCTTAGAAAAATTTGTCAGAGTTGATACACAAGTATCTTGTAAATCAATTTAGGTTGTTAAAGAGTAATCAATTAATCCTTTAATTAAGGAAATAAGATACACCCTCTTTAATTCAAATTACTAACTCGCGTATTTTGATTTTAAAATTGTTGGATACACGTATCTAGCCTTTAATGGTACATGTATCTCGCGACCAAAATATGATATAGAAAGTAATATTACAAACTATTGTGTAATTAGGATCTAAAGTAGAGGGGTTTATGTAGTTTGTCCAATTTAAAAACCACCTTTGTACAATATCATGACTTTAAAATTGTGGGCCAAAATCACTTATTAATAAAATATGTGCGTATGCAACTAATCTATGTTTATGTATTTCTAGACTGTGCTAAACACACCAAAATGAATATTAATAAAATTAACAAATAAAATCAATATTAACAAAGGTAACAAATAAAATGAATGACATGTAAAAAATGAAATTTAACAAAAATAATGATTTAATCAAACTGAAAAATGTTTGAACATATTCAACCGACTATGACAAAAATAATATTATCAAAATTAACGAATAAAAATTCTAACATTTTGAGAAAATAAGAATAATTATTGATAAATTGCATTAAAATTACAAAATATGTATTTTGAACTATTTAATGAATAAAATACTCAAAAATATTAACTTAAAAAAATATTATACCAAAATTGGTGTCGTTCTAAAAAATCCATTTATGACGCCATGAAATGGATTATGAAGACAAATCAAATTCTGTCGAATTTTACAGAGCCTTTAAGAAATATTAATATGTTGGTGCTTAATATTGCACAGTCCTAGATATATGAAATCTAATTTTAACTTTTTGTCTATGCTCTTTGCAGTTTGCAAATACGAAGTAACCTTACTATGCTTGACGAGCTAGCCCTTGTTTTTACGACTGTTCTTGGTCCTGTACTTGCAAGAATATATACCAACCCTCATAACAAGAAAAAGAATTGACTATGGCTTGAAAAGGTTGTGAAATTTTGGAATTCGATGGTATATTTGATGAACTCATTATTGTAGGCCTAGAAAGTGAAATATGTGGTGGAAGTTTATAGTTTTTCCCGGGGGAGGATTAATCACTTAGTAGGTTGTATCGTTGTAAAAGTTGTTCCTACATTCAATAATAATTACTTGTAACTTACTATGTTGATTCTGTGAATCAATACTTATTCAATAATAATTACTTGTAACTTACTATGTTGATTCTGTGAATCAATACTTATGAATGCGACTATATATTTTTAAGGAGTGTGCCAACAATTCATTAGATATTACTATAACTCAGCGTTTCCACCAAAACAAGAAGATTTTGGAAGAAGTTTATGAATTGAATATGTAGTAGCATGCCTAAGAAAACTTAATAAGCAAAATAATAATAATTTATAACATGAGATATCTGTCATGCATACGAAAAAAATGATGCATACATTAACTTTATTTATTATAAATACCTTGTTTTGTGCATTTTTTTAATTTATGCCCGATATAGAAATTTAAAAATAATAATTATAGTTCTGACCAAATATCGTTTGTCTACGAATAAAACAAAAATAAATTTTGATTTATGTAGAGAGCATGGAAAATGAGGTCCATATATTCCATAATCTCGACCGTATATAGTATAATATATGTCCTCTTATTAATCCGTTTAATGAAATTGTAAGAAATTATATATATAGATATATAAAATATTTTTTTAATAAAAAAAACTTTTTCTCACAAGTACTTGTGAAACATTAGCCAAATATAAAGTATTGCTTTAATATTAATAAAGTATTTTAAAAATTAATTAATTAATAAATACTTTTTGATAAATAATACTGATGAATAAGATGAGCTCTAAGATAAACTTAAAAAATAATATACACATATTTTTTTCCCGAAATTAACGAGTGCACGTACACCACCACTCTATAGGGTGAGTCCACCCCTGAGCTGGGGGTGGGGATAGATTCCTCAGCACCCTACCCAACAGATTTGAAACTGATTACACTCGGGAATTATTCTTTTTGCCTCATTTTATGTGAGTTAGTTTGATTCGGCAATCGGTACAGAATTTAAGAAAGAAAAGAAGACTTTTGAAACTTGTGGTCTAAAATAAGTGATATATATTTTTGTTAACTATAAATTATTTCACTAGGGATAAATGAATATTTTAAAGTTAATATTTGATATAGAAATATATTATTCTTTTTAAAATTGACTAAAAAGAAAAGTTAGTCATATAAAATAGAGTATATATTATAAAAAAGTTTAGGAATATATCAATAGCTAGTGGGATGATTGTTATACGTGGGATTAGAATTTCAACGTATATTTATATTAATTCCTATTTAACTTTAGTTTCATTCCTCGAGAATCACACCGTTACAATTTTCCAATTTATCACCTAACATAGCATTTCATCTACCCATTGGAAATTCGTGAGCATTTTTTTAGAAGTTTGGTTTTAATTTATTTGTTTGATTTTAATTTGATAAAGAGTTATTAATATGGATTGTGGTGTAGTAGTTGAACTTTTTCATCCTTAATCAGAAATCTTAAATTTGAGCCCTAGATATATAGATAATTAGATCTTTTTGGGAGCGTCATTACTATAATGGATCCTGCAATGCCCGATCCGAATTTAGTAGAGGCTTCAATACGTACACCAGATACTGGACATGGGATGGAAAACAAAAAAAAATAAAATTAACTTGACTTAGAGTTTAAATAAAAAAGGAATGACTTTTAACTCTTGTGGTCTTGATTTTAAGATATGTAGAATATAATAAATTGTTCTTTAATGTTGCGATATTAAATATGTCATGTGAAAAGTTGAAATTAAAGATAACTATAAATACAAAAAAGATGAAATACATAATTGCCCCATAGAACTTATACCTTTTTTTTAAGTAGACACCTTAAGTTTGTGGGGGTCCTATTACCCCACGAAACTATCCAAAAGCACAATAAATACATCATTTTGACCCGTTTCAAACCCATCAGTGTTGTCACGCACGTTGAGCGCGTCAAGGAATAAAAAAACAACATCCAACCAATGTTAAAACGCCATGTGACATTCCCAATTTGAATTAGCTTCTTCATTAAATAGACCACCTTCCCAAAAAATTTCATTGTTAGCCGTTGTAGATCTGCAATTTCTCATTTTAATTATTATTTTTTTGTTTAAAATCTGTGAAATCTATTTCTTGTGATTAGGTTTTGAGGGAGAGATGCCAAATGCAAGCTTGAATCGCATTTGTAATGACGAGAACGATCCAATGTTGCATTTAATAATGCGATGCAAACATGGAGACTTGATGCAATTGCAGACTTCGTGGTCTGAGGACAACCCAGCTAGAAGATTTTGTGTAAGTTCGATACATATTTCTTTACTCTTTTTTTTGTTCAGTGTTTCATTAAATTCACTGTGTTATGGCCTATTTTAGGAAAATTCATGCGAGTACTTTAGATGGAGGGATCTTGAGGAGATTGATATGTGATCCAAGTCTGTTATTCCAAGATTGGCGAATAGAATTAAGGAATTGGAAGAAGCATTACAATTTTATAAAAGTAAAGAGAAGAAGATGAAATTGTTGGAAAAGAAAGGTGATCAAGTATGCCATGATAAGCTAATCAAGAAGAAGAAGATGAAATGTAGTATCTTGAATTGGAAGCTTATCATAGTGTTTGTTCTGATTTTAGGCATTAATAAAAATGTGAATGCTGGAAAATGTAGTTGTATGCCATTGGAATTGCCTTAGTTGTTGTTTGTTGTTTTCGTTGATCGGTCGAAGAGAGAGAGACGAGGTAGGTGAAAGTGAAATGGGTTGGAAGTTTCTTAGGGTTTGGGTTATGGGTTAAAAAATGAATGGGTTAGGATAAAATTAGACCTTTGTTAAATGGGTTGGAGGTGTGGCACACTCTTTTGGATTGAGAGCACTGATGGTGAAAACATGATATATTTATTGTGCTTTTGTATGGTTTCGTGGGGTAATAAGATCGCCGTAAAGTTAAGGTGTCTACTTAAAAAAAGTATAAGTTTCATAGAATAATTATGTATTTCCTCTACAAAAAAATATTCTTTTTTTTTATAAAAAAAAAGATCAAAAACGAAAAACAGAATAAACAAGTTGAAATGGATAGAAAGAGTACTACCACGTACATAGTTTTGTTTACCCAACATATAGAATAGCCAAAAATATTCCAAATTAATTTAATATTCTGATTTTAATAGAACTTACTAATTCGATTAATTTGAATTCCATATATATTAAATAGAGGAACTTTCACAATTAGCCATTATAATAAACTTAATTATGCTCCATAGCTATAGTTTGCATATTTACGGGTTGTAGCTATAGTTTAAGTTGCCTCATTTGTATAATTCGCGAATTTGTATAATTTGCAGGTTTGTATAATTCACGGTAGATTTTGTATAATTCAGTTATTTTTGTATAAACTCGAAATAACGAATTTATACAATTACAAACATTAGAAGTGCAAATAGTTATACAAATTATATTATACAAATTCTGAATTATACAAAAGATATACAAATTCCGAATTATACAAATGCGTGAATTATACAAAACTAAAAAGCTGAGCTGTGTAATTATAGCTAAAAGTAAGCCGCGAAATTGTAATTAAGGTAAACTATAGCTATGTTAAGTAATTAACTAGTACATATTTGCTTATACGCGTAATTTTTCCTATATTTATTGAATACGTCGATTCCATTTCACTAAAGTGCCTTTCATGAAAGAGCATGCATGTGGATCACAAAATTCCACAAAGAAAGGAGATTGATTTGAAATCTCCTCACTAAAATCTTGTCTAAAATAATTGTAAAATTCTTTAATTAATTAATTTTTTAAAATAAAAAACATAATTAATGGACATGGCCAGCCTAAAAGGAAACAAATCTGATCATAGTGAGTGTTTTTTTCATGAAATTAATAAACAAAGTTTTGAAAATTTCACAAATCGACAATAATAAGTACAAAAAAAAAAGTATATAAAGTTCTTGGATTATAATAGATTCGATAATATTTTTTGCCATGTTGTCCTATGTTTATATATTTGACTGAGTTTTGTCAATTTCCCTAATAATGAAATTTGTATGTTGTCAAAGACCAGATCATCCTTTATTTTTTTTTCCACCTGATATTTGATATCTTTGATCAATTTGAATTTATGCTACGTAAAGTTCATTAAAAAAAAAGAAAGAGCACGTCAGCATATATATGCACTTCGAATTTCTTTGGAGATTCTCAATGTAGCATGTGTCTGAAATCTAGCTAGCTACTTACTACTTTGTTTAACTGAAAATAAAAATAAAATGAAATTCAAATTAATCGAGAAAAGGAATCGCGCTAGTCGGAATTTAAGAAAAGATAGAGATATCTCGACGCTCTTCTAATCAAATTGAGAGTTCGCTTTGTCAGTCTATGAATATATTGCACCCAACACTTCGAGGAGTTGACCTTATACGAGTCAAAACCCTATCTCGAAAAAGTTAGGATTTTTGGATAAATTCTATACCAAAATTTATTTAAATTTTAAATCTTAATTAAATTCGAAATTTTAATTAATTAAGAATGAAATGATCGTATATCTTTCCTACTTTGTTCTTAATGTGCACGCTTCCTTTTTCTTTTGTCTATTTGTTTATCTTGATCTTGAAATACTAACTTTTCAAATTGGCTATAAAAGATAGGCTAATTTGGATTATATGCATAATGATTCACCTTATGAATATACATAATGCAGACATCTTGATTAAGTTTCGATAGCAGCGCAGTCAGAATTTTTGTTAAGATGATTAGATTATAAAAAAAAGTGAAGGAAATTTAGTATGTCGATGATTTATATTTTCATGGGTTAAATTTAAGTATAAATTACTTATATACACATATTTATTTTCCGTAATTTCTATTATTCCCTATCAATTTAAAATATTTCCAAAATCCCTTATTTTTCTCTAATTCTCAAATCAGCCGGATACATAAGTATCCCAGCCTTAACACACGATTTCTTTCCTTTTTTCACTCCTCCCTAATTCACTCCACAATCTTATCAGTTATAATTTTCATATCAATTTGATTTTCAAAAGAATTCTCTCTCCATTCAATCAAATTCAAACTACTCAATAGGTATAGTGTGTCTCCTCCATAGTCGTTTTCTTAAAAAAAAATTATTCTTTATTTCCTGATATAGTGCGTTTCCTCCATAGTCGTCTTCTTCAGTTTTATTATTTTTCTTCTTTATTTCCTGATACATATGAATCAAGATCCTTATTTTAGTATTGGTATTACTCAACTAGTCGAAGAAGGATGCATCTTCGACTTCTAAATAGACTGTGAAAAAAATACTCAGAAAGGCGAAAAAAGCCGATCTACTGGTGGCTTTGATAAGGACTTTGGATCGAAATCCATGGGTGATGTCTATGTTAGTAGTAGAAAAAAAAAGAATACAAGAGTGAATGTTGAGAAGGAGAATGAGAAGAAGGATGTAGCTTTGTTTTCTAAAGTAAATGTAGAAAAAAGTGGATGTACATTTGTCTTCTAAAATGAATGTTGAGAAGGAGAAGTCGAAATAGATCAGATTGTTAATTTTTTATTCGATTTTTCTTGTTCATCTTTTTCTTGATATATATGGGTTCAGATTTTTAATGTATCCAATTGTTTTTGTTTCTTAAATTAATGTATAATGTCTTAGTTTCGACATTATGATATATTACAATTTCATTATGTACAATGTATCGTGTTCAAATTACTAAATTATCTTACAGTTATAGTTTGGGATACATTAACTAGATTTTAAATGTATCTAGTGAATTTTTCCCCCCTTAAATTTATGTATAATGTCATTGTTTCAACACTACGATACATTACAATTTGATCATGCACAGTGTATCGTGTTCAAAGATAGTTTTGATACAAAAACTTAATTAGTTTTGATACTTGATACAAAACTTCTACCAAATGTATCATTTATCATGTATCTAGGTGTTGCTATGTATCTTCTATCTTATTCAAATTTAGAAGGATATGTATCCGTACACAGTACATGATACATTAAAGTGTCACACAAATATGTGTCAGATTCATAAATGGTTATACGTAAATGTTATTATCAAAAGTTGTTTAGTTTGAGGCAAAATGTGAAGATCTTGCAGCTATGTATCTGATACAATAAATATGGAGTGCATTAATACATATATTAAATCATGTATTAAATTTTCAACAAAAGTTTTGAATCCTACTGGAAAGTTTTTTCGTTGAAACAAGGACAAAGATGAACATGGATTTTGAATTGGACAAAGATGAACATGGATTTTGAATTTTGAATTGATTTGTTATTTTATGATTTATTTCTCTGATTGACACAGTAAAGAGGATCTGAATAGCTTAAATTATGGGATTTTAAATTAATTTTCTGTTTTGTTTTCCTTTTTAAGCGCAACAGCCACATATATAATGTATCACAATTAATGTATCCGGACAGCCAATTATGTATCTGGATGGCTGATATTTTAAGGGATTTTTGTAAAATAAAAAAGAGTAGGGATATGATATAATTTAGAATTTACACTATGAAATTTATGTAAATTATACTAAATTCAATATTTGACTTAGTATGACGAATCAACGAATAAATATAAGATACATATCGATTTCTCGATTTACGTATGTTATTTTTTCACATGGATTACACTAATCTTCTTTGTATCGTTACAAATTCAAATTAATCAGATTTCTATCCGATACCGAATATCGATAAGGTGGAAAAGGTAAAAATGAGAGACTTAAATGGACATATAAAAAAGGTAATCTTTGTGATATTTTGGACAAACCAATTTCAGCTAATTACATGTGCAAAGATTAGGGGAATATATAGCTTTTTTGCCTTTAATAACTTGCGATTTCTTAGTGTTTCTTCCCATGTTTTTGGATCTTGATAATTGCTGATGCAATTAATTAATTAATTAGTGGATAAAAAAGCACTGTTTATCAATTACGTAATTATCAACTTAATTATTTGTAGTCTTCTTAATTGTGATGATCACATAGGTGGACACAACTCTGATGATATATACTTTAGCCTAAGTGTTTGATGATATGATAACAATTGCCTAATTAAAGATTAAGCACTTAATTAATCCACTTGATGATATATACTTAGAGTTGGGTGCATGAACAAAATCTCAAATTGGTAGCAGAAAAGAATAAGAACCTACATATAATCTCAAATATCGAACAATATCGCATCAGTATAAAAGTATATTTTGTGTGTTTTAGCTAAACAATTGATATTAAAATTACCAATGATTCGAGGAGATGAATTGATGGTGTGGGCCCGACTTAATACTGATTTTATACATTTATCGTAGGTTTGGAGTCCCATAAGCAGTGACCTTTGGTGATTATAATAAATATTCGATTGATATGAGTGACACACAATAAATCTTCAATTAAGCCACGAGGTGATCGATGAGTAATTTGAAATGAAATTTGAGAAGGAAAGCTAGAATTATCTCTTTGTATTTAACTAAAATTTCAAACGTTTAAGTGAAAATAAGCTCTCTCTTTTTTAATTCGTCAGAAGCACTATCTGATACAAAGCTAAATTAGTCGAGTTCAAACTAGAGTGTTAAACCGAAAAAAGACACATAACATGTTGATGATACTTTATGAACAATTTACACTAATTAATGCTACTGATCAGTACTGTTTCCTAATAATAGCCTTAATTTGATATGAGTACATAAATATCTTGAACTATTTTGGTTAATTAAAAAAGGGAAGTGTGATGAAACATATAATTAGTGGTCCTAAATCGAAAAATCAGTTAGCTTTAGTAATTAATTATTTGTTAATTAGACTAATTAATTATATATTAGTGAACTAGTGCGTGCATGATGGGCAAGTAGAAGGGAAACTTGAAAGTGAAAAACATCACAAAGTTTTAAAATGACCAAATTGTCCTTTTTGTTTAGTTCATGAGAAATCATATTTATAATTAATATAATACCTCCTATACATGATAGATATAATTCAAGAAAGTGACTTAAATTGTTCAAAATCATATAAGGAGATAATATATCGCATCAACCATCGATATATGTGGAATATATATACGACACCTCTCCCTCCCTCCCTGCATACACCCATGATTGAACATTGTGTAATTTATTGTGAACTGAGATCAATCTGACTCTTATATTATGTGAAGAATTTCCATCTGCCTAATTCATTACGAGAGTTACCTCATGATGTGAGTAATATTGATCGTGAATGAAATAACATCATTCATCAATGTGAAAAAATGTCTTTTTTCCCACTTTTGCAACACGATTTTGTTGTGAGGTGTATGATTATATATACGGTATACTTTGTAAGAAGCAAACTCGAATACCCTTTAGTTCTGGAAAACATATAAGTCTGAACGCCATATTAAATGTGCAATTGAAATTACACTAAGTAGATATTTGTGTAGATGAGGCAACAATTGATCGTAAAACCAATATGAGTAGACGAACTAAAGTTAACGACCGAACATACTGCAACATCAGGATCCCTAGGTAGCTCCCCTCAAATGTTGAATTTTGATTTTTATAAATTTTAATTGTAATTTACTATTTATAATTAATACTAAACTTCAATATTTAAAATATTATTTATGACAGTTGTTGAAGAGTCTCACATCAGATGAAAAAGAAATCATATATGGTCTCTTTATATAGTACCGGAGAATTATTTTGTACGAACTAACTTTTGAAGTTGAGTTAGGTCTAACTTCGTTTCTTTAACAACATCACATGGACTAAAATACCCCTATGTTTGAACCTGAAAAACCCAAGTTGCAATGTCCATTAAGAAAGAAGCCAAAGGCAGGTAAAAATGATGAAGTGGACCACAAAAAGACCACATAATATAATATGGATATCTAATCATACAAACCAAATGTTGCAACCCTAGAATAACACTATGTTAAAGGACATCATGACCTTATAATATATCAAAGCCACATTTTTTTAAAAAAAAACAAACATTGGTGGGTTACTTTTTTTTAGTCGACATAGTTACATGATTATACATTGAGTGCACAACAAAAGTTTCATCTTTTGACTAGGTTTCTTGTATGATGAAATCAAATGTGACTATCATTTGTTTTCTAATCGATGAAAGATGTTTCAGATCTGAATCTTGATATGAAATCATTTTGATTAGATAGTGCCTTATCGTAATATGAAATTTTTGTTGCGTAACTTCAAATTTAATCATATTCTAACACAGAACACCGAGTCATAAGGAGAAAACAATCACATATTTGTCATTCCTTTTCTTATTTTGGGTATTATTTGAACTTTGATTTTGTTTGTAGGGAGGAGTGGAAAGACAAAAGGTGACCCTTTGGGTTTCCAATGTTTGCATTTTTAAAGACAATTTCCAAGACGTAGGAACACCTATATTGATCCTACTCTTTTTAAAAAAAAAAATTCTTCTACTTTTTAATAATATAGTTTGTACATGTTGTTAGTTTAGATAAATTTTATGTTATCAACATATTTTAGTTATATGTTACTAGTATAACAAGTTATTATTCCAAGAGATAGTAACAACTGTAATTATCTTTCTATTGATCTAATAGAATGATTTTTTATGCATTCGCGATTGAATATAATTTTTTTTATGATTGATGTATAAAAGTAAAACTCTTTCTATTTTTATTTTGTTTTCCATATTACTATGTGGTACATAGTTTCCACTATATAACTTTTAGCTTTCATCAACTAGCCACTAGGCATCATGCATATGGTGGCTATGGTTGCAAAAGGGCTCCAACTTGTTGTGTGTTGTAATTTAATTATTTTAATTTTTTGGTTTTGTCTTTTCCTCAGGTGAAATTGATAACAATGTTAAAAGTATATCACTCTCTAGGAAAGACGAATTCGAGAAGTCGAACTCGAAACATCTGATTAAGGATGAAAGATAGTACTTATCACTACACCACAATCTTTAATGGTATGTCTGGTGTTTCAACTACATACCTCATTACACTTCCACTTATTGATACCTATTGTAATGATAACTCATTTATATCGTCATAATCTTCTATTGAATTTTTCCGAGTATTAATATTTAATTTTCAAAGTATAGTAATTATGAATAATTTAGTAAAATAAATATTTAATTAATGTTCTTTAAACAAAGAGAAGTGCAAAATGTATATGGTAAAAATAAAGGGAACGAAGAGTTTATTAAATAAATTAATAATCTTAATCTTTACTTTTTCAAATTGAAGAGGTAAGATCCCAAAGAAAAAGTTTAAATTTTAAGTAATAATTGGTATTAAGCCAAATAACTTTTACATAAACATCCAAAATATTAAAAGTCGCTATCTTTCTTTCATTTGTAATTATTTTATTTATTTATTTTTACATATAAATGGACAATTAGAAAACGTTTATTCTCCATACTTTGAATAAACCCTTTTGCTTTTGTAAATGTTTTTTTAGGTACCGAAAGTTTGAAATATTGATATATTATTCCTAAGAGAACCTTTTTTTTTAGATCAAAGATGACATACCAAGAGATGGACATTTAGTTCAATGTGCCATATATACTTTTTCTTTATAAAGTTTTTGTTAAATTATTTTTCTTAGTATTTAGTAATTAGCGGGGAATCGAGTAAAGGCCGAACCACAAGGATCTATCGTATTTAATCGTACATTTTATATATATATATATAT
>JAJOOO010007382.1:0-23216 GCA_029582685.1 Solanum piurae
TAATACACCTTGGGTATTAAGCCGTCTTAGGCTAATGCTTAGATTTGGATTTGGTTTCGCTCTACTCTAGGTTGACTAGAATTGGTTTATATTTGACGGTTATCCGAGTCGGACAAACAACGGGGTGAAGATTAATAAACGACGTTGGATGACCGCAAGCCAACTATTCGTTTATCACTTCCAAAGAATTCAACTTGTGTTTTTCTGAAGGACAGTCGTGGTAAGCCACGTAACCGCCATTGTCCTAATGCAATCTACTTGCCGTTTGGCGGAATCGGGTGCCATGAATGCCACAGTTCAATATATAGGATAAATAAAATAAGTAGACAGTTAAAACACGTAGCCAAATAACTTAATCTTAAGGTTAGAACCATTCAAATCCCCAGTGGAGTCGCCATTCTATTTTATTAGGAAAATATATACTAACACTGGTTTAAGAGTAGCCACTTAATTTTTAAGAAAAATCAAGAAAACTAATTTTCAAAAGATTAAAACAGGAATCTAGTGAAAACTAGTAAAGGGGTTCGAGGTTCTTATTAATATTCTAGGAAGGTTTTAAAAGCACCTAGAATATCCACTAATGTGGTTATCCGACGATTAACTTTTTGGCTAAAATAATTTTAACTTAGCTCCAATCACAAAACTGAGCTATTTCATAATTAGGGCCATTTTAAAGGAGAAATAGAAAATATTGTAATATTATTTAAATGAATTATTTTGTAAACTTACTCATTTATTTACCTATTTTTTAAATCAAGTAAGAAGCGAATAATTTAGTTAAGTGATTATTTCAAAACGGGTGTCTTCTGGGGGGTTTGAATGTTCGAAACCTTAAGATCGGTGACAAGTAAACAAACGAAATAAAGAGAGAGACTTGGAACCAAGTCTGGTTTTCCTGTCCGCCTGGGCCAGTACTTGGGCCTCATTTCACTTTGGGCCGTCGGCCCATTTGAGTCACTTGCACCTGTCCTATACTAACGTATAAGAAATATTTTTTTTCTTTGGGCCTTAGGCCCAATTTTTCACCTGTCCTAAATTCTAACAAAACAATGAACATGATGAATAAATAGGCTTAGGCCCAATAATAACAAAATACAACTTGTAAAATAAAAGGTGGGCCTTTTAAGCCTCCCTCCTCATTTACGTATACGCCTAGTGTATACAGATTTGTATCAGCTCCAATTCTTGTTCGTCAATTTTTTAGGACTAGCAGACTCGATGAAGGCGTAATTTAAGCCTTTATGGCTCTTCCGAAATGCAAGGGGAAGGCGATAGGAGTTCATAATGAACTCGGCCAGATTTCACATGCAAAAATAAAAAAAAAATAAGAGATGACTCATTGAATTTAATGCCAAGATACACAAAAAGTCCAAGCATGCGCTACTGTTATAATTCAGAATGCTACAAGAAAAAGAGTAAAAACAACTCAAGGGTCCAAACCAAGATACAAATTACCACTAGCATTTATTTATGCATCAAGAATTAAAGGAAGAGAAAGATCCTGGCATGTATTAAAATGAAGATGGCACAGTGAAAATCTAACAGCATTTTGACCAAGGTTAGCAAAATCGGACCCCAAAGCTAGGCAACATCAGCTAACAATGCAAGTAGCACGACTAAACACTTAAACTTCCTACCATCGTAAACAAAAAGCAATCCAATTCAGATGTTATTATTCAGACATATAAGGATTAAATATTTATAAGGGAAAGGACTGCTACCACATGGACATGATGACTCGATTTATCAAAGTCTTGCAGTAACTATGATGCATGCACTAAGGGGTTGCTTTTTATCATTTTAATATTAAAATCTATTGCATTAATGCCACTGATTTCTAACATGTGGTAAGATCATTTCAAATGCTCTTAACTATTTTCTCAAAAATAATAAAGATACCCATACAACAGTAAGAAAAGATTGAGTCTCAAAAGAACTAGTGTTGGCTCCAGAAGCATGACTTTAATATAAAAAATGAAGGTTGATCCTAGTAAATGGTAACTTTAGTAAAGGAGCGGAGGAAGAAATTAACACATTGCTCAAAAATATGGAAATCATGGCAGGCAACAACTTATAAAGAAAAGGCATATATAATAAGACATTAATAATCACCGCTTGGCACATTCAAACGAACCTGACAAAATGACCCGGATACTAACACTAATATGAGATATGAACGAGTATGAACTGAACATGACAAACCGATCTTATTTAATACTACTACTTGAAAATCCACTAATTTATACTTGAAGGTAGCTAAATACAACTGTAAAACTCGTTTGCATCTTCCAAATACATGACAACAAACAAAGACCATATTCCGTCAAAGAGAACAAAAAGTAAAACAGCCGCATGACAAATCGATGATTCAAGCTAAACTTGAAATAAGCATAATAACCATGAGCTCGAAAGGCTACAGACGGAGAAAATGACTTCAACACAGGTAGTGAATCATCTTGAATATTCCATTTATGCCATCAATCGCAGAGAAGGTAAAACGAATACTAAAAACAACATTCAGCTTTATATGCCTCGAATAAGAATAACTAGAAACCTATAAAAAAAAACACAACTCGAGTTGAAACCTCTACGGACACTAAAAGAATGAAAGAATCAGGAGTCACATACCTTTTAAATAGCAGCAACCGAGACAAGAACGAGCAGGGAGCTTTCCGCGACCACAACGAGATTCTGAGAACTCCAACGAGTGAACTAAAAACTTTAAGTTAACTTTGAACAAAGAAACTCCCGCCTCTTCTTTAGTGCAGCAAACTTGGGACAGCAGCAAGCAGAAACGATATTTCCACCACGAAACCACAAACGAAGATACGAGCGGAAATTCTGAACTCGCGCGAACGACTAGCTTTTTGAGACTAGAATCCGAGAAGCCTTTGTTTTCAAGCCGCTTTTTATTTAGATTACTCTCTATTTTTAGCTCAAAAATTCCAACTCCTCCCTCACAATAAGAAAAATAAGAAATTACTTATAAAAGGGAAATATGGTTCCAACTTTGGGGGGAAACGGATCCAAAACCGGACAAAAACAAAGGCCTCCAATTCGAATTTCAAAATAAAAAATCTTTCACCCTTTCGGAGAAACACCTTTTTCCTAAAGTTTCAACCCTTTCCGAAAGAGGAAAGGGCGAATTGACGCTCCAGATCAAAGAATTGTCCTTGGGCGTCGACGTGGCTCCATCTTCGCAGTCACACGGACAAAAGCATGCTGCCCTGCTGTTGCTACTGTACTACGTTTCTGGGTTTCTTTCGTCGTTGGCGTGAAGAAGGAAAAGAACGAGGTGGGGTTGTTTTTGGATGCTACTATACGTTTTGGCTGTTTTTGAAGGGAATGGGTTATTGAATTCAAGGAATTGGGTTGGGTTTCTGTACATATTGTATGTATTGTTGTATGTTTGGGTTGGCTGGGAATTAATTGGAGAATTGGGATTTGGAATGGGTTTTAGATTTGGAAAAAAGAATTGGGTGGGCTGCTGATGGAATAAGGTCGACTGATTGTTGGAATTGGACCAAAAATAGCCCAAAACTTGGTCTCAAAATGGGTTTAAAGGTGAGGTAAAAGTAATGGCTAGTAAATTGCAATTTTAATCGAATTGAGTGGTCAATTGCATTACGAATTTAGCCGGTGAATTAGGAATGTAGCCAAATTGAATTCATTTAGTTAATTCGGCTAGTGATTAAATAAGGCGAATTAATATAAATTAATAAATGAGCTTCTTAATTTTAACGAAATAAAATAATTGACTTAATTGTAAACTTAGTTAATTCAAAGTGTAAACTATTATATAACTAAACCAATTAGTAAAATATTTAAGCGAAATAAAATCTTTTTGAGGTGATTTTCGAATATTTATAAAATGTATTAATTATATGTAAAACATAAGCATTGTCCCAAAAATTATAACAAGGGATATAACTTATTTAAAATAACTTGCGAACTATTTTTTTTTTGAATTTATAAAACTAATTATTTTAAATCATTTGAAATCTAAGAAGCTCGAAAATTAATCGTTATCGGGGAGGGTCAAAATTGGGTGTCAACACATATGATGATATTTGAGTAAATACATTATGATTTAGTTAAAAGATTTAATTGGTCTTGATAAATTCTCTTAGTTTTTGAATTCCTTTTAAAAAAAATTATCTTCTACAAATAATAGTGACATATGTTGTCACACTGAGAGGTACACCCATTGTTGCTTCCAATTGCACACGCAAGTGTACGTGGTCGCGCAAGTAATCTAGTACCTCTTAAAAGGACCAAATTATCGAATCCAAAGGACTTTTCAATTAACTATTTACTAAATTAGATTAATTTTAATTATTTATTTAAGGGGAGGATTTCAAAGATGAATATATATTAACTAAAATAAAAATAAAGATAAAATAACTAAAAAACAATTAACTAAGAAAAGATAGATATTTAACACAATCAATTAATGAATCGATCTAGAATTATGATTTAACTAACAATCATATTTAGCATCAATTTCATCAACTTATTTGATTATCTAGTTGCTGATTCACGGGGTTGATAATATAGTCATGATCTCTTGACCCTTAACCGTCAACCACAATTGACAGCCTAACTACATCGTTTAGCAGGATAGACTGAACCAACTATGGAGCATTACGTTGTCCTCGCGTATTTGAACCAAGCAAGGTACTAGGTATATCCCTAGCCTAGACATAAATCAATTCAAGTGATATGCAAAAAAAGATCATGCTCCTTAAATTCCACGTTCTATCCCTCTATTCCTCTCTCAAGTTCAAAAGAAGACAATAAATTTATTCTCATGGTGGCCAATCATCAAAATAGTAATCACAAGAATATAAGAACAACTAATATGACAAAACAATTATGCCGAATCTAAATCACTAAACAATCATTTTGTAAGTAAATATAATTCAAGAACGAAAAGTTTAACTCCACATAGACATAGAGCAATTACAACGAATCATTCAAAGAAAAGATGTAAAATAAATAAAAGAGAAGAAAAGATAAAACCCTAAATCAAAAGTTAATTTCTAAGTTGTATCATCCTCCCTTAATAATTATTCTTATGAATTATTTATAGATATAGGAAATCCTAATTAAAATAACTGAGTCCAAAACAAATTGAGAATCCAAAATCAAACGGAATTATATTCCGCGTGAAACTCCTTCGCCGACCCGATAATTGTGCGTTGATTGATTGCCACGCGTCATGCAGGTATGTTTGCTTTCTTCTTTCTTCTCTCTTTTGCAGCATTTGATTCACATATATATAAATACTAGTAATGATGGCTGGGCGAACATGATCAAAGTTAATAGAATCAGAGATTTAATGTATAGAATGAAGAAATAGAAATATAAAATGCAGGCACCACACGATTTCTAAATGTCAATTGGAATCACATTTGAAAATGATCCATTGGGATTACGATACAACTAAGAAACAACAACCAACAAATCTGATATAAGTACAAAGCAACCATGACATGTATCATACTGTACGCAACTACACAAGAAGGTAATAAATTTTCATGCCTCATTTGTTCCAGAAAATGTGAGGTATGTTACCTGAATGAATGTAGAAATATTAGATAGAGCAATAAAAACACAAAATATTATTGAACCAGGTGAGTTCGGAGAATGTTTAGGATATTTAATCAAAACAGTGCAAAGTATCGGTAGGACACCTTTGAAATACTAGTTGAGTAAATTGTGTAAATCTAGTACCCAAAGCCTGAAATAAGAGAATGGTTATCGACAATATACAATATTGTGTCCATAAAGAAAACAAGTTACATAAGTGACATTCCATGTTTATTGTCACCTCACCCACTACTGCTAAACAACATATAAATGGTATTGGGATAAAAAAAATTTAGCTTGGTCATAGAGAGTGATACTCAAATGAAGCAAAAGGCATTCTTCAAGAATTTAAAGACAAATTTTGTCAAACAGATTCTTCATGTATCCTACCCTATCCCCTTTTGTATCACTGAATTTAATACATTTCAACAGCATCATCAACAAAAATATTGTGGGTCAAAATTAGGCATAATTTGGTCTAGATACATCATATTCAAGTGGATTTGCATGTATCTTGGATACATAAACAAATTTCGCTTGCCAATCTCCTCTGTGTCCTTGATAATTTCTTAAGCTAGAATTGCTCGTGTAAATCAGAGATGCAAGAGATATATTACTAAATTAGTTTGCAGCTCTTCGACATAGGACGAATCAATTATCTAGTAAATGACCATTATACAAAAAATTCAGAACTTTACTAGCCAACGAACAAACGAACCAACCAACCATAATCAATTGACCCCTCAAAACTAAAACAGACAAAAAGATGAACCTGAAATTGAGTTTAGGGACAGAAATACTGAAAGAAGAAGAAATTAATGTCCAACTCAAGTTCCTTATTGGAAACTTTTGTAGTTTGAAGTCACAAGCAAATTCCCAGCAATAAAATACAACTTGGATAATATCAAATTGAGTTGTGAACATGCAACTAGGAAAGTACAACTAAGTAATTACACTAACCTTATATTTTAAATCATTTTTAATGATTGAACTACTGAATTACCCAAATATTTCATAAAGATTTCAAACCTAATGTTTTCATTCACTCCCCAAATTGGATAGGAATTTATCAAATTGTATAACATCATCCAAATGACGAAAACTAAGATAAATATAGCATCCAGTGTACGAGTATGTTTTGGAAAAGGAATTTGAAACCATCAAACTCATAACGGGAAAAAATAAAGAAACAACTCATAAAGGAGTGCATAACGCAAATTTCAGTACTTCTAAAGTCGAGCCAAGAAGGTAGATTCAAGTTTCTTCCATCATATGCTAATACTTACATAATTTTGTTAAAGTACTTAGCAAAACACCTAATTCTAGTGTGCCTATAAGGATTATAAAATTGCAACTATAAAATTCAACCTTAAAAAATAGCTAGTTGGACGAAATGTTAACTAAGATACTACCTGATCAAGTCCACCAAGTTATGCCTTCTCGCTGACCCTGTCACCTAACCAATAAGCATTTTCTACATTGAACCACATATCCACCTTGGTATTTACTGTAAAGATAGAAATTCCTTTAAAAAAGAGAAAAGGAAAACTTAGAAGGGAATATTATCTCATAAAATAATCTCCATTAGATCTTTATTGACATTTTGATTTCCAAGACATCCACTTCTTGCATAGGTAAAGAGTAACATGACATGTACCAAACAATTGAACAATGAAGAATCAATAAATAGAAGAGATCCTGATCAAATGAAGTTGAGTAATAATTCCATACGAAAAAACTAAGTCGAATGTAGAATGAGGGAATAAGATAAATACAGAATAGAAGCGTCACATGATTGTCCTCTGGATGATTTCTTCATATACTATGTTGGATGTAGAATGGTCATCATGGTTAGGTGGTTTAGATGGTCAAATAAGTATTCTGATAGAATTTGAACTCTTTGCTCTCGATCAAGCAACGTAAAGCTGACCATGTGTGAATATAGGTTCTCGCAAGTAAATTCCAACAAAGTCTAAAGTTTGACCTTGTGCTTTATTTATAGTCATAGCAAAGCATAATCTAATGGGTCGAAATTGTGTTCTTTTAAATTGAACAGGAACTTTTTCGTCTTGTGATGATAATAATGTAATTCTTGGAATAAACATATGCGTATTTTTAAAATCGCCTATGGTAATCTTAGCACTAATAACATGAGTTTTAAAATCAGAGCAGGTCAATTGTGTGCCATTACATAAACCTTCACATAGATTTAAATTTAGTAACAATATAATTGGACAATTTTCTTTCAAATGTTATATAAGGGGAAAACTGGGGGTGTAAAGTGTGTAGCAGGTCTTCAAATTGTGCTTGATTGTTAAAGTCAAGAGCTTCATCGGTGGCAATAAATGTTTTTGATTTTCCCGTGAATCTATCGATAAGTATGTCATTAATTTCATCAACAAAATCATTTTTTATTGTCAAGATCACACGGTAATTTGTAGGAGACAAATTAGAGTAAGGTGGATTCAAATTTGAATATGTTGCTGCGAATAGTTTATCTAAAGATTCTTTTTCTGTTGTATAAGGAATAATCAAAGGGTCTGAAATTTCAATCTTGTTTGTTGGGTTGACCTACTCTTGTCCATTTTCAATCCTCAAAAGATAATCACAAAATGTAGGATCTATTTTTGCTCTCATATTTTCAGAAAACTGCATTTTTTCAAGTTCATTCCAAATGGTAGAATATAACAAACTTTGGGCAATAAAGTTTTCCTTCTTTCCATATCATACAACCGGAAGAGTTTTGTCTGAAATCGTCTCCTAAAACTACGACTTTTCCACCAAATAATACATTTGTATTCATCAGATCTTTTAACAACAAATTTGAGGACCTAATCACCAAGCAGTTCAAAATTATAAGTAAAGGTAACCAAAAACTATCAGGAAAACAAGCTAAATCTTTCATTGAAAGAAGCACCCAGCAAATATATTTTTTAAATTAAAACCCAAAGACAATATAAAGGGAAGAGAAAACAGAAGAAAACTCTTACGTGGTGGTAGTTAACTGTACAACCAACGAATATAAAACTGAGTAGCAATTTCAGCAACACAACACCCAAAACGAAGGAAAAACGGAGGGAGGAAGATGATGATAAGGAAAGGAAGAAAAGGAAAAACAAAATATGTAGAGAAGGAGAAACAAAGAGCCTGTAGAAATTTCCTTAAGAAAGAGCAAATGGGTACACGTATAAAAGGAATGGGCTCCAAATCAGATGGCAATATTGTACAGCAAAAATGACGGAAATGCCCTCTTGACCCTAAGTTGCTCCATTCTCATCTATTATATAGAGTAATAATATAATATTCAATTTAATCCATTAAGTTGTCTGCTTGATTGCCTTCTTCAACCTTTCATCTTTAATTCGTTTTAGCTTCAAACTTCTTCATTTTCCTACCAATTTAATCCTAAAAATAAAATATACTATTCAGCATGATCCATAAAATTCATGCTCAAAAAGGACAAATATAAATAATAAATATGAGATAAATAATGATTAAAAATATGTATTTTGGCTTCATATCAACACCCCATACTTAAACTTTTGTTTGTCCTCGAGCAAACATTAAAGCTCATCTCAAAAAATTATTGATATAAACATTTAGGCCATATATAAATTTCAGCACTTCAAGTACAATTCCAGCTTATTATGCAAGATACACAAATAACTAACAAAGATTTAACCTCCTAACATCAAGGAAGGACTCTGAACTCATCAAATTAAAGCTTGCTCACTTACTCTCATCAAAGAAAGCTAATAAAATCACTTATCTATCATGAAACAAGTGCCCTCACAAGAAGAAATTGTCCACACACTCAAATAAAAAAATTGAATATAAATTAAGGACTTAGCATCAAAGAACACTCTCAAACTCACAAAGAAAATTCACATGTATGCACAAAGAACCACAGACTTGCCCATTATGTACATCTTCACTAATTAAGCATGCTTGAATATAATCAAATTGGACTTTAACGGGTTGTAATGTAGGCTAGAGGACGGGTAGGAAAACTATATAATAGTGACTTACACTTCCTTAAGCACTTTGCATTATAAGACTTTATCACCCATTATTTTCTTCTCTTTATTTTCAGCTCTCTCTTCAACAATCATTTCACACGTATTTCTCATCATCTCAAGAACGCTTCAATCTTCTTCTTTTTCAAAAAAAATAATAATTTTGTTTTGTTTTTCTCTTTTTCTTTTTTTCATGTCACATTCTTTCAAAGAGGGATTTTTAATAACTTTGTAGCTTTCATTGATCACCTTTTACACTTCACCATTCCTTTTCTTCAGATTTAACAATTAGAATAAGTATATGCTACAGTGCTCAAAGAAGCAGGGTGCAAAAACTAGGAATTCAACAAAAAAGTCAAGGCAAAAATATGGCTACCAATAAAAAGCTATAAGCTTAAAGGGGCTACTAGTGATATGTATCTGAAAAGGCTAAAATTTACAAGACAAATCAAAGAAAGTCTATTATCATCTCCTAAACAAGCAAAATTTTCTTTATTTCTCTTCAATAACATGCAGACCAAGTTCTAGACTAAGATGCAAAACATAAAATATAAAAATTCTAACCACACATGTCACAAATATCAATCATGTAACACTCCAGAAATTAGTAGGCAAAACTAGAGCTAAACGTGTAGGTTAACGTCAAGGGAAGGGGGCTAGAGCCAAGGAAGATGGGCAAGGGCCAAGGCTTGCCCAAAATTGGCCAGGCTACTGCCCACCATGACCACGAGGATCTTCACGACCCGTGGTGGCCACCACGAGCCGTGGTGCCACCCATGGTGGTGAGGCAGTGAGCTCACAAAACTGCCCCAAGGAAGGCTCCCCTTCACGAGCCACTTCACAGCCCGCGGTGAAGACCATAGCCCGTGGGAAGGCTCGTGGGGTTGCCTTCACCTTGTGGGGGCTTATGTCAAGTATCATAGCTACTGGAAAAGGGACCACGGGCACCTTCACGATCCGTGGAGCCCATGACGGGTCGTGAGGCCTGGCACCCCACTTTAAAGTGGGGGCTATTTTAGGTAATTCCAATTTAGGTAATTATTAAATGAGGTCATTTTTTGTTGTTTTAATACACATATATAAGCCCTTTTAAGTCATTAACCAACCCATTCACCTCATTAAATCCCAAAACCCAAAAGAGTTCATCTTCTCCAAAATTTCTCTCTTTAGAACTCTAAGGAAGAAGAAGAGGAAAGTTGAAGCTAAGGCTTGAAGAAACAAGATTTTCTCCTCAAATTTATGGGAATTCTACACCAATATATGGTAGCTCTTCATCCATGAGTAGCCTTCACCCATGGATCCCCTTGAAAACCCCCAATTTAAAGATAAAAACCCCAAAAGTTAGGGTTTGACTTCAATCTCATGGATTCCTTTCAAATTCATTTTTAAAGGTTGAATTTTGTTTGTTGATGGATATATTGATGATTTTACATGATTTTAAGTTGAATTCCTCAAGAATTCATGAATTACCCTAGTTTCTCAAATTGGATCTTAAAGTGTAGGTATTGATTGATGCAAGTAGAATGTTATAGAATTATGAATGTTATGAATTAATTACTTGAATCATGTTACTATCCATGTCTAATTTAGTAATTCTAGATGTGTTGATGAATCATGATCTATGGTCCTTGAAGAGCAATTTATGAGAATTATGCATGACTATGAGATTTATGTATATGCTTTATGAATACTTTGAGAATAAAGTGATTATGAATATGATGTAATTGTGGTGTTGTTGAAAGGCTATTCTCACACACACACTATGAATGAAGTTTCTATGATTATGCTAATGATGATGTGTTGATTGAAAGGCTATTCTCAATTATACACTTATGAATGATGATGACATGTTGTGAAAGGTTTTCTCAGAATATAAGGGTTCTTAGGTTGAAAGGCTATTATCACCTATTGAATCTATGAGCTATCCTATGAATGATGTTGGATTGAGTGTTGACGCATTCCTCCATAATAATGAACTCAAGTAATGAAATGTTAAGTACTCCGTGGGGAATAATGCTAAGCACCGAATGGATATTGATTGAGATGGAAACTCATACGTGAGTTGAGGCGGGGTTTCTAGTAGCAATCTCTTGAGATGGATGCTCATACGTGAGTTGAGGCGGGGTATCTAGTAGCAATCGCCTTATCCCATAACTATGTGCCCACATAGGTTTTTAGCTAGTGGATCCACCTAAGCTAAATGTTATAGGTTCTACCTTAGGCAAGTAGACCAACTCTTTTCGGTGTGGGAGACACCGAATTCCATGATTTGCTCACATGGTCTATGTATGTTAAGGCTTACCCCCACAATAAATTGTTATGAACTATGGCTTCTCAAGAAGCTCTACTTAGTGTGGGAGGGGGTATGAGACTTCATCCATGCATTGCATAAGTAGGATTTGAGAGTAGTTATGGTGTGTTCCTTTTATGTTATGATGATTTATGAAATGAAGTATGCTTAATGTGGATTGTTGCTATGAGTTGCTTTCCTTGATATGACTTAGTAAATGTGAAGGTTTCCTTGTCTATGAGTATTAACTAAAGATGAGATCAAAGAATGGTAAGCATGATTATGGTGGCCTAAAAGTGGTACTTAGTATAGATGTGATTATGGAATCTTATCTATGCATTGCACAAGTATGACTTAGGGTTACTTATGAGATGATTCTATTATGCTATGATGATCTATATGTTGAATATGCTTATGACTTATGCTTTTACACTAATGTGCATGATGATTCTCAAACTTGGTAAAGTGCATGCTTTTCAACTAAAATGTCCTTTTAGCATGATTTCAAGGTTTTTATGCATGGCTATCATACTTAGTTCATTCTTGTACTAACCCATATTTTCCTACATTTTCCCACAAGTGTAGGGTCCGGTGTTTGAGGTGATCTTCATTTGGTCAAAGCTTGGATCGACTATTCTCCTAGCTAGTGGTCAGTCCTCAAGATTCAAGGATGTATGCGTCATTTGTAGTTCATTTCTAGTTATTTCATTTTCAGACTATAGTGTAAGGGTTGTGTCCCTATTTGATTCAAAGATTGTATTAGATGGCTAATTGAGACAAGTCTAGACTACCCTTGCTTTATAAAAGACTTTGATTGTATGGAAAAAGTTTTTAAATTCCGCACCATTTTTTATCCTATGTTATGATATGCTATGGGGCTTGTATGAGACCGTTCGCGATTGAGTACGCCTTGTTACATCTAGGGGGTACCCCGACAAATCAAGATGGATCGATTCCATTTCTAAGAGAGATAATATCATAACAAACTACAAAATAAAATAAGTTATATACAAAGTCACAACCATGACCTAGATGTCAAAGAGTTTGCAATTTCAATAGTAATCAAGCATTCACAAGAAAACACTACTCAAAATTAGGCTAAATAGCAAGTATCACACCATCAAAAAGGTCTTTAATGTTCTCTAAAAAAAAGTTAAAAGAAAATTTATTCCTAAAAATAAAATACACTCGGTTCAAAGGGACTATCCTCAGAAAAAGAACCGAAAACAAAAGCCAAGGAACTCATCCTAAAAAAGAAAAGACTCAATAAAACAGTAAAAATTGGGAATTCATTCCTCCACCACACACTTAAAAAGATGCTATGTCCCCAAAGCATTAAATAAAATTTAAAACAAGGGTTACAATAACTCCATGAGGCCTTTAGGCCTAGCTAGTAGCATGTTCTCTTAGTTTTCATCAAGAGTCGTACGCACCCCACACTTAAGCTCAAACGTGCTCCTTCGCTTCAAATTTTTGGGTACTCAAACTTCCCCTAATCTGCAGAAACAAGACCAAAAGAAAAAATAAGTGACACTAATAAAATAAGATAACATAAGACATTATTATTTTTATTTTTTTATATTTTTATAAAAAACTTAAATAAATAAAAAGAAAAAGTTTAAGCTAGAAAACATTTAATTTCTAAGTCCCCGGCTGTGGCGCCAAAAATCTTATTGCTTCCAATTGCACACGAAAGTGTACGTGGTCGCGCAAGTAATATAGTGGCTCTTAAAAGAACCGAATTATCGAACCCAAATGACTTGTCAATTAACTATTTAATAAATTATATTAATTCTAATTATTTATTTAAGGAGAGGATTTCAAAGATGAAGATATATTAACTAAAATAAAAATAAAGATAAAATAACTAAAAAATAATTAACTAAGAAAAGATAGATATTTAACACAATCAATAAATGAATCGATCTAAGATTATGATTTAACTAACAATCATGTTTAACATCAATTTCATCAACTTATTTGATTATCTGATTCACGGGGTTGATAATATAGTCATGATCTCCCGACCTCTACCGTCTACCACAATTGACAGCCTAACTACATCGTTGAGCAGGGATAGACTGAACCAACTATGGAGCATTATGTTGTCTTCCCGTATTTGAGTCAAGAAAGGTACCTAGGTATATCCCTATCCTAGACACAAATCAATTCAAGTGATATGCGAGAAAAGATCATGCTCCTTATATTCTACGTTCTATCCCTCTATTCCTCTCCCAAGTTCAAAAGAAGACAATAAATTTATTCTAATGGTGACCAATCATCAAAATGATAATCACAAGAATATAAGAACAACTAATATGACAAAACAATTATGTCGAATCAAAATCACTAAACAATCATTTTGTAAGTAAATATAATCCAAGAACGATAAGTTTAACTCCACAAAGACATAGAGCAATTGTTTTATTTTAAAAGAGAAAACGACGGGTTTTTAAGAGTCGCCACTTAATTTTTAAGAAAAAATCAAGAAAACTATTTTTTTAAAAGATTAAAACAAAAATCTAATAAAAATATAAAAGAGGGGTTTGAAAGCACCCGAAATTTCCGCTAACATGCGATTATCCGGCAATTAAAATATTTGTCTAAACAATTTTAAGAAAATACACAAACTGGAATAAGAGAAAGTGAAAATATTTACTTAATTTTAAATATTTAATTCAAAATGGTTATCTTTTGGGGAGTTGAATTTTTTTTTTAACCTTAAGATTAATTTTAACAAATAAACACATAATGATAATTAAGTAGATAGGGAAAGAAGATTTGGGCCCAAGTCTGGATCTGTCCACCTGGGCAAGCACTTGGGCTTATTTTGGACTTTTGGCCCAATACTTGATACCTGCCCTAAACTAACAAAATAATAATCAAATAAAATGTGGCCCTTTGGCCCAAATATCAAAATACAATTTGCTGGAATTTGGGGGTTTTTGGACCCATTTCTGCTGCTTTTGTATAACATATACACTGAACGCACACCGTTGTATATGGCACGTATACAACTCCAATTCTTGTTTTTGTTGCTTCCGAACACCTGCATTTCACCTAAGGCTGGCTCGAACTGTTGGGCTTCAGCCCAACAAAGAGAATACGAGGAAAATGGGGTGGTCGGACTCATCCCAAGAGGCCATTCATGCAAAGAAAACTAAATAATGAGCATTAGTGACTTTACGAAAACAAAAATAATTTTTTTTTTTATATATATATAGTGATATTTCTATTGACAACATTATCTACTTGACAATAAAAGAAAAGCAATCCAACTAACTCCAGATGAATGCTCACCTAATTAATCGAGCATGAATCACACTTGAACAATACATATTGGGAACCCCATTTGAATATTACAAAGAACTCCTTTAAGGCAAGCTAAATAATTGACTAAGAACTAAGATAAAAGAATTATTATAGGTGATTTTAATACCCAATTGAACACAAAATATATTCTCAACAATAGTTCAAAGAAATATAACCATTCCACCTTAACCTACCAAAGATGAGGCTTCTTATTAGCATGAAAGCAACCAAGACCTTAAATCTATATAATATATGCAAATTACATAAATCGTAGGCAAAGAAAACTTTTCGTCAAAGACAAAATAGGGAACAAAATCTCATTTATGCATAACCACTCAATCATAGAGGATTTAAACAAGATAAATTCCACATAAAGAACTAGAATCTATGAAATAAAATGCAAGAAAAATGAGCAGCCCCCTATTTAAAGCTAATGCTAATCAAAATGTTAATATGGAACAATGACATTAGGTAGATTCAAGATGAAGAATAATGAAGGCAACATAACTAATAATTACTAACTTTATTAGAACAAAATAAGTTTAAACAAGGAGGAATGAAACAAAATCAAATATGGACAAAACTACTGGACATATTGTTGAAGCAAAAGCAGGAAACACATCTTTGAACACTATGCACTAAAGAAAAAAAAATGATTTCAAGGAAGAGCATACATGCTAGGAAGTGAACTAAGCCATTTTTTAAGACTAAAATATGTTAGTAACTAAGTTGCAATAACAGAAGAGGTTTAATAGCGGACCAACAAAATATAACATTCAAAAAACGAATATGTATCCAATACAAAGAAATTTTCCAGCATGTGATCCATCATAACTACTTAGACCATGGTACATCTTTTTAACCGAATTAACTCTTCTAAAAGCAGTAGCATCAACATGCAAACTTGCAACTAAGTCATGAAACTTCATCAAGTCAACCTACCAGATGACCAAAGCATTCAAGGGCTGAATTGGAGGCAATGACCGACATAAATTAAAGCCACATATTCTACGAAATCAGATTTGCACGAATCGAGATTAACGATATAAACAAACTTGCATTCCTCAGGCAGATTTGCAACTAGAATAACTCTGATTTTCCATAACTTAAGAGGCAGGAAAGATTCAGACTATAGCTTTCAAATTGAACTAAAATCAGAAATTTTAAACCAAACGAATGAATAAACAAAACTTGATATAAGATGAAAAGAAAGAGATAAAATAACAGCCTTATACTACTCTCACAACCCGATTAAGAAACCATTTAGACCAGACATATGAAACCTTTAAAAAAAACAAAAAAAAACACAAACGACAGCTATAATTCTCAAATCAAAAAATAGTTTCAACACGCTAGAAATGTTAGCACGGAAAATAAAAGATAAAGAAGATCATCACAAAAGAAGAAGAGTTTACCTCTTGTCAAGCAGGAACTGAGACAAACGAGCTGAGCGAAAGCTTTTCACCACGAGTTAAGTTCCGACCAGCTTCAGTGAGCCGAAGATGAGAAAGAAAAACTCCAAAATCTAGACTCTGAGTCCTTATAATATATCTATAGCTAATTCTATATGTATTTTTTTTATATATATAAATATAATTGTTGTCTCCGAATCTTGAGATATTTCTCTTTGATTTTTCCTTCTGTTTCTTGCCGACTTTCTTCCAACTTTTTTCCAACTTTTCTCCAACCTCTCTCCAACCTTTTTCCTTTTTTTTTCAACAATGAAGAAGAAGGGAGTTTATATAGGGAATTTTCTAGGGTTCGGAATTTGAGGGAAACGAGTGAGGATAAGGATGAATTTCGAATTTGAAATTAAAAAAAAAAAATCCCTCCAAGATACAAGGCTCAACCAGATGGAAATAGTACCAATTCCAACGGATTGAGAAGGAGGGTCGTTCGATCTTGGCGCTAGGACGAGTGAATCGCGAAGATCGTTCCACCTGTCCTGCTCGCGTACAAATGGATAAAAATGGAAGAGAGGGACACACAGGCTGCTGGACGCGATTTCTCGTGATTTTGTTCAGTCGCGTCTGGGTGATTTTTTGTTTCTGGGTTTCTGGTCGCGTTTGGGGAAGAAGACACGCTGGGGTGGGGTTATTGCTGTTGTATGCACTGTAATGTATTTGCTGGAATGGGGGTTGTTGTTATTATTAAAGAATTGGGCTTGGGGCTTGGGGCTTGGGGCTTGGGTCTTGGTATGGGCTGCTGAAACAGGTAAAGGCCCAAAGTTGGTCCTTTAAAGGATTGAAACCAATTGATAGATTTTGACTAAAATTGTAATCAAACAATAGCTTAAATAAATTTCAAAGGTAATCAAATCGAATTTAATCGATGAATTTAGTTAAAATTTAAGCAAGACGAATTTATATAAATTAATTAATGAGCTTCTTAACTTTAACGAAATAAAATAATGAATTTAATTATAAACTAATTAATTTAAAATTATAACCCGAATTTGAACTAAACTAAATTAACAAAATGTTTTTTCTAAAAAGTGTAGAATCTTTTTTAAATAGTTTTCAAATATTTATAAGATATTAATTGCATAAGCAAATCATATAAAAACTATTTGTTATCTAAAATATTATAAAGAAAAATAGTTCATAAACTAATTATTCCAAATCGTTTGGAATCCAAGAAGCTCGATGGTTAATTTATATTGGGGAGGGTCAAAATTGGGTGTCAACATCAATTACAACGAATCATTCAAAGAAAAGATGTAAAATAAATAAAAGAGAAGAAAAGATAAAAACCCTAAATCAAAAGTTAATTTCTACATTGTATCCTCCTCCCTTAATAATTATTCTTATGGACTATTTATAGATATAGGAAATCCTAATTAAAATAACTGAGTCCAAAACAAATTGAGAATCCAAAACCAAACGAAATTATATTCCGTGTGAAACTCCTTCGCCGACCCAACAATTGTGCGTTGATTGATTGCCAGATGTCATGCAGGTATGTTTGCTTTCTTCTTTCTCTCTCTTTTGCAACATTTGATTCACATATATATAAATACTAGAAAAGGAGAAGTCGTGCTTCGCACGGATCCAATTATTATTTGAAATTCATAAATTTTAATCGTTATCATTTTTAAAATACAATAATATTTGTTTTTTCTACTAATAATATCAACAATTTAACATTAACATTAGAAATCAAAGGGAATTTATGAATAAAAAGATCGAGAAATAATAAGCAAATATATTTCTTAGTTAATAATAATAAAAGATGATATAATTTTGGACAATTAAACCAAAAGTTTAAATTTAAATCACAGGGATATTTGCTACATTTTAACTAGTACTTATTTAGTATGATTTTTTTTATAATGTAAATTTAGAAACGTGCATAATTAATATATGTATAATTTATAAAAATATTATATACTATTTTATGTAAGATAGAAGATGGAATAATTAAAATAGAAATAAGTAATAAATAAATAATTAATATTTATTTAAAATTACTTAGTTAGCATATCAAGGTTTTTTAATTTATTTTTTTCATATTTTATCCTCTACATTAATTACTTATTCCAAATAATTTTTCAAAATTTATAATTATATGTCAATTAATATAAATATTATGGTAAAATAGTTATATTAATTAGAATTTAAAAAGCATATAAAATTTAAAATAAAAAATGAAGAAATTACAAATATTCAATGGGTCCTCAATTGGAAGGCAAATGGACAATATTCAAGTGACCCAATATTTTTTGCTATGTAAATATGTGTACAATTGCAAATTTAATAGAGAAGTGGGCCCTGTTTGAGTGGCCCCAAAGTATTTTTCTATGTAAATATGTACAAGCAATACAATGGGACAATTGCAGATTAATAGAGAAGTGGGCCCTGTTTGAGATGTGAATAAGCAAGCATGTTGACGGAGTGCTGCTTGCTTATTCACATTTCTTATATAGTAATAATATAATATAATATTCAATTTAATCCATTAAGTTATCTACTTGATTCCTTCTTCAACCTTCCATCTTTAATTTGTTTAGCTCCAAACTTCTTCATTTTTCCACCAATTTAATCCTACAAATAAAATATACTCCCTCTGTCCCAATTTATATGACTTACTTTCCTTTTTAGTCAGTCCCAAAAAGAATGACACATTTCTATATTAAGTAACAATTTCACTATAAAATGTCTATTTTACCCTTAATGAAATGATTTACAGCCACACAAATTTCTATCATTCATTTTGGACCACAAGATTTAAAAGTCTTCCTTTCTTTCTTAAACTCCGTGCCGAGTCAAACTACATCACATAAAATGGGACGGAGGGAGTACTATTCAACATATTCCATAAAATTCATGCTCAAAAAGGAAAAATATAAATAATAAATGTGATAATGATTAAAAATATGTATTTTGGACTCACATCACCTATTCTTATTGTTTCCTTGTTCCTATTTGAGCTATGGCTGAACAGGAAAAAACTCGAATTACTCCAAGTGGGAGTTCTCAAAGTCAAGAAAAGGGACAAGGTAGAAGAGCAAGTCGTCGTAAGACATATTTCCGAGTGCGTGAAATAATACAGATTGGTGTCCCAAGGGTGACACAAAATCTGTCAAGGAATCAAAGGCCATTCGAAGGGAAAAAGAGAAAAAATTTAAAGAATTTAAGTCTTTGAAGATGTCCCTTAATATTTCAGCACTTGATTTTATTCACCTTTTTGAAATAAAATGGACTGGACTGGCTGATTATAAGGAAATTTCATATTGGAAAGCCTTAACTTATTTAATAGACGCTCTCCATGAACTTTGGGGTAGTAGATTCACTGATGTTTATCATGACATTTGGCCCGGTCAGCCTTTTAGGGTGTATATTTGTTGTCTTGAAAACTTGTAGGAGGATTTTAGTCTTTGAATTACTTGTAATTTGTTATTGCTTATTTGTTTTTCAAGATATGAAATATGTAGTTTGTTTTTTCTCAATTTATGTTATTAGACTTAAAAATTCTTGTTATGAAAGTCTTCAATATATTAGTGTATTCATTAAGAAGTTAGTTTCAAAATTTGGTTAAATATTTAGTTCATAGATGATGATTGAATGCATACGTGTCTTTTCAATTTTACATTAAATATGAAACCTTTATGAGAATTGATTTTATTGAATGTGTATGTCACATGCATAATTGATTAAAAATTCTTGCCTTATTATATCTCAATATTGCTGACTTAAACAAAGGTGAAAAACTTAACGGTGACAATTATGACATCTGGAGTCGTAAAATATGGTATGTACTAAAATAGCAAAATTCTCTGGAAGGTATACATCATGTTTTGAATCAACCAGAAGAGGGTAATGTTGCACAACACAGAAGGGATCTTAAAGCTTTCAAATCTTGAGAAAAAAAGTTAATTCCACTGCACGTAGAATTATAGTTAGTTCTGTGGTTGATGACCTCATACATGAATGTGAGGAATTCCCTAATGCTCATGCTATGTGGGCACATCTGTGAGGAGCGTATGTGGGTACGTCTGTAACCTGCCTCCGACAGTTTACTATCAAATTTGACACTTACAAAAAGCGTCATGATCATAATATCATACAACATCTTAGGGTGATGTCAAATATGATAGCTCAACTCAAGAGTACTGGTCATGTTCTTGCAGATGAGCAACAGGTTCAGACAGTGATTCGTTCTCTTCCCAATAATTGGGAACATTTGAAGGTTAACTTGACCCATAATAATAACATCAAATTTTTTTTTGATGTTGCGCGCCATGTTGAACTTGAAGATGAGCGCCTTTGTGCTGCTAAAGTTGCTTCTAATGCCTTTGTGGCATAGTTAAGTGGTACAAAATCTTCAGGCTTCAAGCGCAAGAAAAATTGAAAAAGAAATGATAAAGACAAAGAGACTGGAGAAGGACCCTTAAAGAAAATTAGAAGCCAAATTCCAATAAAGGAACATGTTTTTTCAAGAAGAGAGACAAGAGCAAAATGAAGTGCTACAGTTGCCAAGTATTGGGGTATTTTGCTCGTGAATGTACTGAGTCGAAAAAGGTAGCATTTTAAACGCATCTCTAAGTGCTACACATGTTTCTAACACTTCATTACTATAACACCCTAGAAATATTTTGAGCTAAGACTTGAACCGTCCTTCGTTGTGAGTAGGATTTTACTAAGGAATTTAAAATTTCTTAAGTATTAAGGTCAGGTCACTAGATGTAGCACCTTGAGTTTCAAAAAGAACTAGATTGGAAATAACAAATATCTGAAATTTTGCAAGTTAAGCTAAGTATGAGTTTTGAGTTGACTTCAAACGACCATACCTCCTATATCAGGATGAGTTAGATGTTCTATCAGATACCGTAGGAAATATATTTGAATTATCTTTCCAACGCCACTGAGTTTGCCCAGTTTCGAGTTCGTATGAGGGAGATATGTGCATTCGAAGTTGGGCTGTCTAGATAAGGAAAGTCAAAACCGGATTTTAGAGGGGTATTTCAGTCTTTTCCTTACCAAATAAAATTTAATTCATTTTTAGTAATATTTTAGGGGTCTAATCTGATTAGGTTCAGTTTTATAATCCTAGTTTACGCCTAGGGTTTTAGTTGAGAGTTCAAGAAGAGAAAAGAGGAGAGAATCAAGCGTTCGTCGAGATTCTTGCGTGTTGTAGCAGATTTTCGCCATGGGTTTGATCCATAAGAGGTATGTAAGCTTCCATAGTGTTGGGTTAGTTCACCCACACGCCAATCATGTTATTTTCAGCGAAATTTCATTCTTGAAGTTGAAAGATTAGAGTTCTTGAAGTTCATTCTACATCTTGTTGTGTTGGGGTTTTGATGATTTCTTGAGATGAAATTTAGTAATTTGAGTATTTCTTTGAGTATATTAGAGTGTACTTATGTTAAATAATCGAATCCAAGTGATTGGGGAAGAAACCGTTCGATTCTAGGCGAGTTAGGGTGAGAAAACGAGCAAGGAAAATTCGTCGGATTTTCTGGGTTGGGGCCTTGCGTGATGCGCCATCCAGAGCGCCCCAAACCCTCCTCTGAATTTTAGGGGCTGGCGCCTCGCTCCACCCATAGCGCCAGGGTCGCCTGCCCCATCCAGTTTGTCGTCGGTTACCCCGTTTGAGTTCGTTTAAAGTGCACCTTCACTCCTTTTCGATTCTAACTACTTTAGAAGGATTTGGAGCAAGTCATTCAGTTCGTGAAATTCATTCCGCTGCAAACAATCAAATGTATACAAATCTTGTACCAAAATATTGTTTAAATCTTTCAGTTCACACCAATTTACTATAGTCTAGCTATAAAAGTATGAAGAAATAATGTCTAAGGTCTACCCGGAGAGTATGAAGAAATAATGTCTAACATTATCCTTTTATGACTTTCACATGATGTAGAGTGAGCATGTATTCAGTTCATTTCATCTTCATTGATGGGTCGATGATGTGCACTAATTTGTACTTTACATTTTCTCATATTTTGATTGATTTTCTTTCTGAATGACATGCCCGTAGCTGTTGAATCATACTTTTCTTTGAGTTTTAATTTAGCTTTTGCAATGAGTGAAAATTTTAGAGTATTTTATATGTAGTAATCACATGAGTAACAAATTATTGTAAACAAGAAAGAACTAGCTTAGACTCTGCAGTGAATTTCAATTCATCTGACTACGATGCAGGGGCGGCTCAACATAATTCGAGGCCTAAAGCGAAATTTTAATTAGAGTCCTAAAATTTAAATAATTTTTTCCTGTATTTATTTATTTTAATTATTATTTTTAAGCAAAATTTTATCAATTCAACATTAAAAACCATCATTATTGAGACAATTATTATATTAATCGATAATATAGTTCTATAAGTAATAAGTTGATAAATTTTAAATAAAGATAAGAGTTAGAATCATAGAATCTGATTCAAAAAGTTGGTAATTTGGTATACGCATGTATACCCTACTTTATTATGAAAAGTTACGAAGAAATAAAAGAATATTTGTAATTTATTTTGTTCAACACTTTTCGGCTATTAATTCATATTTT
>JAJOOO010007383.1:0-10643 GCA_029582685.1 Solanum piurae
TCTTTCAATGACATACATCAATTTTCTACAAATTTTATAATGATAGGATTATAAAACTCATTTAAAAAGGGAAAAAAAAGAAACAGTACTCTAAAAGTATAACCCTAAAAATCAATCTAATTCTCAAACATTATTATTATAATATATATATATTGTGTGTGCAATTAATGCAGGCATTGCAGGAGCAATTAATACAACTATATGCAAATCTGTAAATTTAACTTTAAATTTGCCTTACAGGAGAGGAGCAGTTCGTCCTTCTGTGTTCACGCCGCGTCCGCACAGGTTAATTTCCTTTCTTCTCTTTACTTTCTTTTCTAAATTAATTATGTATTAAAAGTAATAGTTCCTACTAATCTATTTTAATATTTCAGACTTGACTCATTATTATTAATAACAAACAAATTACCCGTAAACTAATTAACTATTGTTAAATGACTATTCAAAATTATTAAAAAATGACCTTTCGGTTCCGGGTCATTACATGTTGTATGTGATATATATATATATGATACGCACCTGATTACGCAATAAATCACGTCGAGTTTATCTCTGAATTTTGACTCCAAACTAATCCATATTACCTTTAATCTCCCTCAGTTTATTTTTGTATTAGCTTCATGCATATGTTTCCAATAAATTTCAATCATACCCTCTCAAAAAAAAAACTAAATTAATCGCTTGGTTGTTATAAATTTCTGTAATTTCCCCAAGAATTTATATCTTGGAGAATAAATTACTATATCCTATAAAAAAAATAATAGACCTGGCTTTATCAGAATTATCATTATTATTGTTACTTTCTCCATTTCATTATACTTATTACTCCTATGTTTTTACTTTTCAAGAGATAAATTAATTAATTTTGATCGATATATTTTTTTATCATATTAATATGAAAATAATTATAATTTATAGTACTTTTAGTATAGTTTTTAAATATCTAAATTGTAATTTTTTTTTATTAAAATAATCTAATCCATTTTTTTCATCCCCCACACACATCAATTTGTAAAGCTAACGTACGTAGTCGGTGGTAATCTAATAATTCAATTTATCTTAAAAAATTATACAAATTAACTGTCGAAAAATGAATATGAGGATTAATATAGGATGTATATATTGAGTGGTTGCTAACTTCCTTAGTTTTAAGGCATTATTTTACTATATTAGTTTTTGTTTATTTTCGATGATCAAAAGTCAATAAATTAACCCTTGAACACTTCTTCTTTTATTTTTTTCTCCTTTTGGTTATATTTATATTAGTATCAAATTTCCAAATATGACTTTGGGTATAGACTTTTAGGAATACAAAAATTAATTTTGAGTTAACTAACAACCATAAAATACAAAACCATTTGATCACGGTTGTTTATAGAACACTGTTTAAGCATTATTCACTCATGACGTATAGTTTAAATTGAGATTCAACAAATAAATTTAAATTTTTTTCGTTCTAACTTACGTGACATACTTAGTAATAAACATGGTATAGTAGATATCAAATTATAATCATATTGAAATTAAAAAATTTAATATCATGCTTTTTGGTATTGTGTTATTTTAACTAAACTAAATTAGTAAAAAATTGCCGGTTTAATTTCTACGTTGATTTGATTTAATCTTTGATTTAATTTGATTGTTTTCAATTTTTTTGAACATGACTAGATTTACATTGGATCTATCTTGAACGGCAACAATAATATACTCAATATAATTTTATAAGTGATGTTTTAAAAAAATAAATATATCTAATTTTTTTAAAATAGAGAAATTATTCTCGACAAACTCTCGACTCAAAAAATAACCTACCTAGATGACTTTTCCCAAAGCAACATGATTTGAACAAACTTACTTGAAAATTCTGTAATGTTAAGAATCTTTTTAAAGTTATTCAACAATATAATAATTAATTACAAAACTGAAATTACATGCTCTGAATCTGATAAATTAATCTTGACCAGTACTCCTTTTTATTTTTTTCACCTTTTTGAAAAATTCATCAATAATCAATCACGTGACGTCCATGAAAGCGTCACAAAAAATTTCCATACATCATATATCATTTTTTATTTTTTTTAGAAGTTGAAAATTACTAATATAAAACTTTATTCGTAAATCAAAATATTTCTTTTTCAAATGGCGTGAATTTTGCAAGACGTTATTAATAATCAAAATTATAAATATTGTACGATTTTACCCCTTCTCTTTATCCGTAATCGGTATTATTATAATTTACGAATCCTTAAATTTTTATTACAAATTCAATTGTTATTTTGAATCACCGATTTACGAGTAAACATAAATTAGGTTTGATTAATTTGATTTTTAAAAATTAAAATAATATAATTAATATGTCATCAATAATGTGACATCCATGAGGGCGTCACAAATGAAGGTGTGCACGCTATAAAAATGTTCCTTTTTAAAAAAAAACATATTAATTAATTATAATTAATAAAAAATTATATTTTCATAAAACATATATAAATATTAATTTAACGTAAATACGCGATGCAGATAATTTTTCTGCCCATTTCTAAAATAGAGTTTTCAAACGATATTGTCGAGTAGTGTCATAGAATATGCCAGCATGTTTCATAAAGTATAAAAATAATATGTTCATATATGGGGTGCTATTTCATAGATAACTCATAACACTAATAATAAATAATTATTTAATTTTAGACATCTAATAATTTTGATCCATCCTTTTGTCAACGCCTATTCAATCGAGTTCGTTTGATAAGAATTGTTTAAAATTGATTTATAGTTTTATTTTATGTTGCACAAACAATGATATCCAAATATAAAAAGTGAATAAAAAAACTAACATAGATCCACAAATTAAACAAACATGTCATGACACTACCATCGCCTATAAGAGCATGTCACTGCTACATGATAATGGTACTTATCCAACATCGTACATTTATTTATTCATTTGGCCTCCCTTTTAGGTCTTCAAGTCCTATGCACCCGAAGCTCACCAGAAGATATAGATGGCGGCATCCCTGATGATGAGTATGGCGATGGCGGCAGTGGCGTAGCTAGAAATTTCACGAAGGGTGCCCAAGAATTATATAAGCAATTTTTTTTTTGATGAATGGGTGTACTGAAAAATTCAAAATCGAACTACGTAATATTAATATTTTTTTATGAATAAATGTTTTAAAATTAATATGTAGCTTTAATATTTGTGTTTAATTTATATGAAGTAAATAAACAAAGTAAAAAAAAGGAGGGGGGGGGGGGGTCAACTTAAAGTGAAATCATTTTTAAGTTTCAAACTTACACTAATCTCTAGTGACGACAACAATATCGAGACATGAAAAATGAAAGCAGAAACAAACGAGGTCTTCTTTTGTTTGCTTTTAACATCGTTGTACAAATATTAGAATTTTATTCCAAACTTTAATGAAAAGAAATAAAAAAATCAAATTCATTGAAAATTCAATTAGCTTTATTAGATTTTTAAGCTATAGATTTATAAGAAAGGCAAAAGTGCTCATTATCCCCCTGAATTTGAAGCTTTTTATTCAGTGTACACCTAAACTATATTCCGTTTTAATTACACCTCCGAACTTGTTTATTCCTCCATCGCGTACACCTGTATGGTCCGGCCACTCCAATCGTGTCTACACACGCATGACAGGTTGACAATAGTGGTGATGTGGATTTTCAGCTGGATAAATATTAGCCACCTAAATAAATAAATGTCAAACCTTCTCACCTAGATTAAAACTTCCGGACTAAGCTTCTCACTAAGCTCTAAGAAGTGTAATCGACGATGGGAGATTTCAAACCTTTTGGCTCTCTAAGAAGTGCAATCGACGGAGTAAAGGCAGATTTCACGAAACTCTTTCTGGATTTGGGTCAGTTGCAGTTCTTAGACGTGAAGTTCTTGCTCGATTTTCTTTCGATCTTGTCTAAAATTCTTACCAAGTAGATTATCCACTCTTATGATGTGTTATTGTTTGTTTCCTTTACTTTTTCATTTATAATTTTGCCCTATTTTCCGTTTAAGGTTTCTCCATAATTCGACTAGGGTTTCGCCATAGTTTCCGATTGATCTTTCAATTAGGGGTTTGATAGTTTTCAACTAGAATTTTCACTTAATGAATGTATTATTATGAACTTGTTCAGCTTATGCATGCATGAGTATTAGGGTTTCTGGTAATTAGTTAAAAAAATTAGGGCTTTTTAGTAAAATTAAGATTCTAGGATTTTGATTTCAATATTCTATTTTGGTATTGTTAAATGTTGGGGTTTTTTGTAATTTCCTTATGTATATTTGTATGTTGTTGAGTAAAATTAATATTTTAGGGATTTTAGGGTTCCAATTCATCTATTATGTTTTTGTATTGTTAAATATTATAATTTCCTTATATAATTGTATGCTTATGAGTAAAATTTGGTTTTGTTGCCTCTGTTTTTCTATTGTTGTCTCTATTTTGGTGTTGTTGCCTCTATTTTGATGTTGTTGCATATGTTTTGTTGTTCTTGCCTTGTACAATATATTGATTATTATTATAGTTATAGGTTGACACTATGGCTACTAAGTACCTCTATTTAAGGTTCAAATTTGGGGGTATCTTGGTGAGTGAGGTAGGTCCAGTATATGTTGGGGGTAGGACTGAATATGTAGAGAATGTGGATGAAGATCATTTGTCAATTCCTGAACTTGCAGATTATGGTAAGTCTTTTGGGATTAGTAAGTTAGGAAAAACTTATGCAGTTCCATAATCTCTAGGGGGTGATCTGGTGGAATTGAAAAATGACATGGACATTTGTAACATTGCATTATTTATGCATGATAGGGACATAATAGATATTTATGTGTGTCATGACACTATTCTGGAGGATGTGGGTCCCACTGAAGGTCAAATTAGTCAATCTTTAAGTCAAGTGGGTGAGTCTTTTAATGCACATGGGAAATCTGATGGTTCTTTAACTGCACAACCAAAAAAATCAAATCTAGGGTTAGGTTTCTCTTCTTCATTTCCATCTAGTGAAAGAGTTGGGAATGATGGGGTTGCAGGTGTCTAACAAGAAACTGATGATGGTTATTCTTCAATAGATTGGACTGATACTGAAGAAGAAGTTGAACCTACTGTCCAACAAGGAACTGAACCTTCTATTCAAGAAAAAGTTGAACCAAGTGCCCAAGAAAATGCAGAGGAAGATATAAACAATGATTCTATTTGTTCTGGCTAGTCTATTGACTATGGAAGCGATGTGCATGAGGAGTTGATGATTGTTAAGGAAGATGTGAGAAAGTTTAAAGAAAGTAGGAGGAGAAAGAAGAAGGGAAAAAAAGGTTTTTTAGGTGAAGTTGGACTTGATGAAGGGTATGAAGATATTGAAAAAGGCAAAAAAAAAATTCAAGGGTAAGCTAACAGAGGATGAGCCATACTATGACAGTTCTGATTGTGATAGTTTTCAAAGTGATAAAGAAGAACTTGTTTTTGATGATGAACTTGAAGGAAGGAGTTAAGGGGGAGAAAGAAGAGTAATAGAGTGATATATGATTCTACTTGTGATGTTGTAATATGGTAGTGTGGTTTGGTTTTTGAAAGTGTAAAGGAATTTAGAGAGGCAGTTACAAAATATACTATAAAAAAGGAGTTGAGTTAGACAAGTATGTGAATGAGAGTACTAGAGTAAGAGTCAAGTGTAAAAGTGGTTGTCCATGACTGTTGTATGCAAGCAAGGAAGGAAGGAGTGAAAACTTCACTATCAAGACATGCAACCCAAGGCATAGATCTACAGGACCACCAATAATATTTTATGTAATTCAAAGTTTTTATACAAGTATATGAAAGATAGGATTATTTCTCAACCTAGTATAAAAGGGTGGAAAATACAAGATTTGGTGAGGAAAGAGTTGAATGTTCATGTAGGCAAGGCAGTTTGTTTAAAAATAAGAAAAATTATTTTAAAGAAAATTATGGGGGATCATGTGGCAGAATTTAACAGAATCCTAGACTACAGGAATGTGTTACTCCAAATAAATCCTGGTAGCACTTGTGTTGTGAAGCTTACAGATTCAGAATCAGAAAATGGGATGAACAAGTTCACTCTTTTTATATATGTTTTGATGCTATGAAAAAGGGTTTCCAACAAGGATGCAGAAGATGTATAGGGCTGGATGGGTATTTTCTAAAAGGAATTTGTAAGGGTCAACTTTTGGTAGTTGTTGCTAAAGATGCAAACAACAAAATGTATCCAATAACATGGGTAGTCATTGGTACTGAATGCAAGTTGACATGGAAATGGTTCATGACCATTCTGCAAGATGATCTTAATCTATGAGATGGTTCCCAAATGACTATCATTAGTGATATGCAAAAAGTAACTGAATTTTTTTTTTGTTTGTATTTAATTTAATTTGATCAAAACTTAACTATCTTTATTATTTTGTTTTGGAACTACAGGGACTAATAGTTGTTGCAAATGAAGTATTTCCAGAATGTGAGTACGGAATGTGAGCACAGAATGTGTGTTAGACACATATTAGCAAATTGGTCACAAAACTGGAGAGGCATAGAGAGAAGGAAGAAATTTTGGGCTTGTGCTAGATCCACTTTTGAGGCACAATCTAAGTACAATATAAATGCTCTAAGCTGGTAACAGGTATAGTTGAAGCCCTTATAAAATACAGCAAGGAGAAATGGTGCAAAACTTTTTTTCAAACTTTTTCAAAATGTGATAGTATAGATAACAACATGGCAGAGAGTTTCAATTCTTGGATCTTGGGACCTAGAAACAAGACTATTATAACTCTATTGGAAGAAATTAGAGTTAAGGTGATGAGTAGGGTGAGTAAGTCAAGAGCATTTGCTGAAACATAAACAGATGGAATATCTCCAATGGCAATGATGGTATTCAATACCAATGTAACAAGATCAATGCAGTGCAACATTGAATGGAATGGTGATGATGAATTTGAACTGTTAGAAGGGTATACAAACATACTGGGAACTTGGGTCAACAGAAATGTAGTTGCAGATCTTGAGAATTAAAAGGTATCCTATGTGCACTTGGTATAGCAGCAATGAACCACTTGAACATGGATGCATCACAAGCAATTTCAAGCTAGTATAGATAAGAGACATATCTGAAGACATATTCTCATTTCATTCAACCAGTCCCAAACATGAAAATGTGGCCTGAAAGTAGAAACCCAATAGTTGAACCACCTGAGGCAAGAAAAATGTCTGGTAGGCCACCAAAGAACATAAGAAGAGAAATTGGTGAAGTGAGAAAAGATGGGAAGTTGCCAAGAATGGGGACAATAATGACATGTTCAATTTGCAGAGGAGCAAATCATAACAAGAGAAATTGTCCAAAAAATCCTAAACCTAAGTCTACACCAACACCCACTCAAGAGGTACATTCACATTAATTTGCTTTTATAAATTATATTAGGTTACTTATTAATATAGTCTCTTGTCTTATTCTTTTTCTACTCACATTAGTCCTTCACTGGGGAAAAAAGGGGTAGAGGTTGTTTTACTCGAAAATATATATAAAATAAAAATGACTAAGGTTTCAAAAAATCGATCAAACTTATGATTTAAGAGAAATCGAATTTCCAAAAGAACAGAGTCGCCACTTAATTTTTTAGTAAAAAATCAAGATAAAAACTTAAGATTTTCAAAAAATTTAAACAGATAAAATCAATTAAAAATAAAAGGGTTCGAAGTTCAATGTACATTCCGAAAAGGTGTTAGGCCCTCGGAATGCCCGCTAACTTGCGGTTGACCGGCGATTTGACTAAAATGACTTTATTCAATTTTTGAAATTTTAACTTAAGTAAAAGAATTCATTTTATTTTAACTAATATTTTTAAAAAAAATTAACTAAGTAAAGAACTCACGACTTTGACTAATTTTGAAAGTTTAACGAAGTAAAAGAACTCATTTGTTTTAACTAATTATTTTTAAAATTTAACTGAGTAAACAAACTCATTTATTTTCACCTATTTATTTATTACTATTATTATTTTTATCACTTTATTAATCTTAAGGGGGAATGAACTAAAGGGGAATGGTTCATAAAATGTCAACAAGACTAATATTAAAATAAAATAAAAAAACTAAGTAATAAAATATATATATTTTAATTCGAAAATAAAGTGAAATTATCATTCTTGAGGAATTTAATTAAGTTAAATCATAAGATAATCAAAGCGTTAGTCAAATATAATGAAATAATAAAGGAGGGAAAGGAAGGGCATGTCAAATTTGGGCCTATTGCTGCATTTTTGGGCCTCCTTCAGCCCATTTTCGCTCCCAAACACCTGTGTATACAACAAAGGTATATTGTTGTATATGGGCCATATTTTGGGCCTTTTTTCGGTATATGGAGTATATACAGTCTATTTTGACCCCTGCAGCTTGCACTTCATTTTTTGAACCCGTGTATCGATATTTTTCCATGTATATCAGTGTATACGGCTGTATACAGCCTGATTTTAGCTTTCCAGGACATTATTTTCGATTTCCAGCCCTTATCAGTTTCCCAGCAGCTTGGACAAGATGGGGTTGACTTGAAGAAAATCAACTCGAGAAAATGCAAGGAATGAGTCCAAGGTGGACTCGGGTTGGTATCACATGTAAACAAATAAGAGGTAAAAATTAATAACTCACCAGTGCCCCCACAAGTCCAAAATATAGAATATTAATAATAGAGATTTGAAACTAAATAGTCATTAATTAGACCACAACTAAAGCATATCACATCAAATTGAAGGTAGAAGAAAGGCTTCCACAGACATTAGTCTTCTTATTCTAAGCAAAACAAAACTCAAATCGAAAATAATGAGTTAACATGAACCGACAATGGAGAGAAAGATGATGCCTTTGGGTAATGGAATAAGAAAAGAGATAAAATAAAATCAAGCATTTAAGGGAAGCAAGTAATACGACATGCATATTTTGGGACTCTTCTAACTGTAATTCGTCATAAACATGTATTCAAAATGGACACATGGACTTATATTTCAAAGTAAAGGCTTGAAAATAAAAATAAAAATATCCACATGATCTTAATGGCAAGCAAATTAATTAGTTCAAACTAACATTAGCACGCTAATATTATTATTTTTTAGAAAAATAAATAAATCTACTATAACACATGTTTTTGTACTAAACCATACTATCAACCTTACGACCTTAGGCTTATTTTGAAGAGAATGCTAATAGATGATGGACAAAACGGAGGATCTGGTCCTTGAAGACAAAATAATGTATAGGCAAAACAAGTTCAAGTTCAACAGTGTTCAGATGGGCAAAATCAAGATGAACAATCCTAAAGACACAAAAATGAGCTCAAAACAACTTGACGTCTCGATTCATTCGCTCAACCTAGTGGTAAAAGAATGAAGAACACGACTTTGAACATTAAGTGCTACTGCAGATTCGTAACAAACAGGAACGAATTAAGACTAGTAGAGTACTTCGAAACTAATTATGATACATCTGTGAAAATCGAGAAAACAAGAACAATAGCGACCCAAAGTCAGCCCTCTACACGAACCAAACTGAAACTAAATATCTTTGAAACCGATAGCTAGAGATACAAAATCATCACTATGTAACATCCAAAATAGCTTACTGATGCTTGACTCTACCAGGACATGGAATCAGAAATCGATTACAGACAGACACATAGCATATTCAGACTACCAAACTCGACTAAAGTCAACAACCACAACTATTAATATCATATTGAAACAACAAAGATGAGGAAAATATTGAAAAGGGGAAGGCGTTACCTTTTTTTCGGGCAGCGAACAGGGACAACAAGCTAGTAGCTATGATCCTTCCACCACGAGCAAGAAATCCGAGCAGAAGTTTCAAACTCAAACAAGCGACTACCCTATTTTAAAAAAAAAATAAGGAACCGAATAACTTTCTATTTTTTCTTTGACAGGATTTCGTATCTGTTTAACTTAAGTTGTTCTCTATTTTCAGCTAAAAAATTTCAACCTCAAAATTCACGATTTTTTTGGGGGGAATTCGGGTGAAAGATCGGATGAGAAAGGGACCATTTTGACAATTCAAAATCCAAATCCTTTCACCATTTCGGACACACATTTTTTCCCTGAAGTTTCAACCCTTTCCGGAAGAGGAAAGGGCGAATTGGCGCTCCAGATCAAAGCAATGTCCTTGGGCGTCGATGTGGCATGATCTCGCGGCCACAGGGACAAATTCCGCGTGCTAGCAAGTGCTGGAAATGTACTGCTGGAAATGTACAGTGAGGAAGATGAAGTTGGGGAGGTGGGGTCGTGTGTCTTGGTATTGCTGTTGAATCGTTGTATGTATGTATGTATTGCTGGAATGGTAGGCTGCTGGAAATAAAGGGAGTGGGCTGGAAAACAAGAAAATGGAATTAAGAGTGGGCTGAGAATTTCAAAAAGGGGGTTGTGCTGTTGGGCCGGATTAAAATGGCCCAAAGCTGGTCCTTTAAATGGGTTGAAATGAGATGAGAAATAGATGGTTGGATTTGAATTAGACAAATGACCAATTAGATTGCAAACTTAATCAATTTAAGTTTAAAACTTAGCCAATTTGAATTTAATTGGTGAAATCGGCTAAAAGTTAAATAAGATGAATTAATAAGAAATTAATTATCGA